>JAVYIG010001134.1:0-252500 GCA_035222895.1 Strongylocentrotus droebachiensis | reverse complement strand
AACAAAAAGATTCCAACTATATGAGCAACAGGATTAGAATGCTAGAAGTACACCTTCGCGATGTCAGAAATCGTGTTGCGCAAAATCGAATGACCAAATAGCGAAAGAAGCACATTATTCATTAATTTGAATGAAACATACATAGATTCTAACGAAAACTTCATAGATTTGAAAACTAGAAAAAGGAATATAAACCCAGTATATACCTGGCAGCACTAAAACCGTCGAATTTGTCGCAAGACCCCGGCCCCCCCACTCAGTGTTATTTAGGGTACGCATATGCTCGTACCCTCTTTTTGAAAGCACCCCCTATCTGAGGACTGCCAACATTTCCGAACCCCCTTTCGCGGGCTTTTCGCGGGCTTTTCCTGCCTTGGAGCCCCCCCCCCCCTAAATCAGGAAAAATGCTCAATGTACCCCCCTAAATTCGGAATAACTTCTCAGGAATCTAAAGAGATGAGAAAAAAAAAGGAAAAACACCCCCTTTTTAAAGAAATCTCCGGGTGAAAAGTCAAATACACCCCTTTTTTTACAATTCTCGGGCCGGACTTTGTCGCACGAAAAGTACCCCTTTACCGGACATTTTGGCAACACGCATGCGGTCATTCCGACCACTGAGTGGGGGGGGGCATATAAATTCCTTCGCGCTCCTTTTGGGAGATCAACCGACCCGCGCGCATTTTATATTACATGACATATGGTAAAATTCTCGACATCTTTTTACACTTTTCTTTACCATTAAAAATCGAAATTGAGAATAATATCCTCAATCGAGATATGAGAAGAAGGAAACATTTCCTTTACATTCCATGTAAAACCATGCCCTTACTTGAAAAAAAACCTCCGTCACTTTGACGTTGAACTTTACAATCCATTTAAAAAAAAATTACTCTCTCATACACAATGTCAATGGATCGGTCGCACTGTGCTCGATTGCCTTTCAATAAACCAATCTTTAACTTTGCAGCAACGCGTTTTGCGTCAAGTTTGTAAATCCTCAATCACAGACAATGACATATGATACGTAAGCTTTTCATACATATAAATTTCATTTTGATTGATTCATTTTTAGCTCCGTCATTTTTCATGTCAAATCATGCTTCATGTCCCATTTTAGAAGCCCGACCCAGGGTTTTGTGCCAGCTAGCCGTATGCATGTACGTAATGCTATGCATACACATATAACTGAACATGCATAAGTACAGTCACACGCAGCGCAGCGCGTACGAGCGCACTGTACTACATTTCATTGGGTCAGTACCATTATGAAAATAGGGTAACAATGAGTGGGATGGGTTTAGTGCCGTCACAATAAACTTGCGCATTACACGCGTACGTATAATTAGAGCAATTTATGCACCCCCAAGAAATAATGAATACAGCCCGACCTCTCTACACACAGAACTGCACAGATACCGCACAGTCCGGTCAAGGCGGTACGCGTAGCGTTAAACTGCCAAATTTACAGAAATTGTGAGGAGCGCTTTTGCTATGAAAGGAATTGATATGGGGGGGGGGGGCCGGGCGCAAGACAAATCAATTTTTAATGACAAACTCGCTAATTTGGCCAGAAAATCTTATATAAAATTCAAAATTCAAAAAAAGAAAGAAAAAGAAATGAACAAATTAGTCTGAAGCATTTTTGGAATTTTGTTGGCCTATAGTAACACAAAGCTTAGCAATCGATGATATGATTGATGTTTATTATTTATTACATTGGTCACTATGTGCAGCCAGTGCCAGTGGTTATAATCATTTTATTCCATTGCTAAGATTTGTGTTACGGGTGCCTATAGTGATTGGCATTTGCTGTATGCCCCCCCCCCCCCCCCCCCACCCCTCCCTTCCCCCCGAGGTTCGATGATCCTTCTCCACGATCACTTTCGAATTCTGCGTCGACCGACCGTAGATGGCGTGTCACCATTTTCTCGGCTGTGTAGTTTTTCTTGACAACAAAATGGATGGTGACAACAATCCACCGAAGTCGAAGGCATCGACTAAAAAACTGGCTAATATTACTGCAAATGATGGAGCTGTTGTACCCTACGATATGGAAGACATCCAGTAAGTTCTTAAGTTAGTTATGAAAAACAAAAGAAATATATAGCGAGTTCTAACAAGTGGAAAACGAGCAGTCGGTCATGGCATTCTTTGATCTGAAATCCAGCCCAGCCTGGCCGATGCCGCCGCGCAACGCCGGGCGGGCTCTAACTCCAGGGAGCTCCGGGGAGCTCCGCCGCCAGAGAGCCATGCCAGAGAGCCCGCATAGGAAAACGATTCAAACAGCGGATTTTAGGGGCACACTTTTTTCGAAGTAGTAATTACAATTTTGACTAACAATGTTGTTTGGCTCGTCTGGGCATCCGGGCCGGACAACCACTTGAAATTATGATTTGAAGAAGTCTTTGATGGGGAAAACAAAGCCAAAAAACAAAAGGGTGATTCCTCATCGTCCTGACCCAATTTATCCCTTGATGATATTGTAATATTGTTGATTCAACATGGCAAACAGAGCTGCCAACTAGTAAGGATTTCCCGTAATTGGTACGGAAATAAACGATCATTACGGCAGTACGGAATGTCATGTTAACTAAAAATGCGGATTACAAAAAAAAAGGTAGATCTAGACTATCTAGAATCTAGTCTAGATCTAGATCTAGAGTAAAGGAGGGGGTTTTCGGCCACTTAAGACGAAATCCTATTTTTTAGACCCTTTACTTCCTATTTATTATCATTTCTTGTTCAAATCATGAAGCAAATATTATTACTTAAAGAAAAAAATCATGAATTGCCATGAAATATTCATTTCAATTTTCACTGTTTCGGAGTCGGTTATCGGCATAGCGAACCAGTTTTCGGCCGCATGTACAAAGTCAATAGGAAGCGCGCGCACGTGCCGTGCGTTTCCGCGCTGATCTTTAGTACTAGCGGGCGGAGCAGGTATCCCACGCCGGAGCTCGCCAGGCCGAAAACTAGTACTGCGGTGATCGGAAATTGGAATCTGAATTAGACAGGGATATCGTGTGTGCGTTGCGGTGTCCGGCTGCATTGATTTAATACATGCGGTGAGATACTTTTGAGCTAGCGACTAGCACAAAATCGGGCTCTTAATCTGAAAAGTACTTGAAATAAAGCTCAATTTATGGTACCCATATTTCTTACAGACACGCGTAAGATACTTGATTTTTCAGAATCGGGTAGCGGGACCGCCGATTACATTGCTAAAATGTGATATTTTAGGATATATTTTTCATTGCAAATGTGGTTCTTCAGTGACTCTGGCATGGTATGGTATGTGTGGGATATGTGATATGCTATTATGCAATGTATTTTAAAGGGATTTTACCATGCATCCAACCAATCGGCCGAAAACTGAAGCTGGTCGATTACCCCCTCCTTTACTCTATCGTAGCTAGTGAGTGCTATGCAATATGGCGGCCAACTAACACTCGCTACATGAGAAAGACTGAAAAGTATCAAGTATTCTTTCAATGGAAACCAATTTTCCGTTGAAAAACTGATGTGATGTGATGATCTGAAAATCAACTTTGTGTGAGTAAAATCACCAAAAGATTCAGATGATCATGCGCGAAAGCATCCGCGCAGTGTTGGCGTGCCATTTTTTTCATATTCATAGCGCCGCATAGGAAATTACTGATTTATTCCCCAAATTACTGATTTTGAGCCTTGTCATTACTGATTTTCTGTTCTGGAGGTTGGCAGCTCTGGGCAAAAAGGAAAGTAAGCATACTTTCTCTCTTTTTGGGGTTAAATCATTGCCTTAAATTTATAAATTTTAAACTATGTATATAAGGATTAGGTTCATCTCATTTGGGTTCTAATGTTATTCCTATTCTACCCAGGCCTTCCATCTCGGACCAGCAGAAGGTTGGGTTCTTCCGTCAGGACCGGGCATCCCAGACCCTGGAGTCTGAGATCCTGGAACTCAAGCAGATGACCTTTGTTCTTCAGACCTTGCTCAGGGTAAGTCAAACCAAATTTAGTGGCCATACGTAAAGGAAGACCCCCTGTCATTAAAGACTGCTTTTTGGGGAAGGGGCACACGTAGCTGCATTACTATCCTGGCTGTGTATTAAAAGCTGTTTTATTGATTTTCAACATTCCAAACACCGCTGTACAAAACTCTACTGATTTCACTCAAAATTGGTACGTTAGTGACAATTGATGACACCTTAATAGCAGTAAAATACAATTTGTTTAACTTACTGATGTTAAAAAGAATAATTTAAAGATTAAAATTGTAAGTCTAGTGTCAAATTTTCTGATTGGCCACATCAGTTATATTGTGTGCAGTCTATGCAATAGTGTGTGTATTTGAAGAGCTTGATTCCAAAAGGAGCTAAATCCACTTTTGATGAAAATAGAGTTATTGATATCAGAACGTTGTTCACTTTAGTACCCGTCTTTGAACAAAATTATTTACTTACATTTTTGGAGCAATTATGAAAAAAATGCAACTTCTAATATCACTTTTCCATAGACGCCTGTACAAAATCTGGTAAAGAATGGCTTTTTTCTCCGAAGTAACAAACATGGATTTAGCTCCTTTTGGAATGAAACTCTTCATTTGTGTATTATACCTGCCTCTCAGCAAGTATGCAGTGCTAGAGGTCATGTCGCATTAATAGCATTGACTCTATGCTTTGCTGGAGTGGGGGGGGGGGGGGGTTCCATTGAAAATTGCCCTCATTGAAACCTATACATTGTGAGATATAGCATAAAACCCATGAGGTTTTATAACACATGGTATGGTGGTCAGTTACCTATATTAACGAAACGTTTTAATGTTGAAGTCTTCATCCCTAGACCAAATACCTAGCCTTTCACCTACCGGTATTTGCAGCCCTTAACCTTATGCTATATATTTGATAAAGTGTAAATCTGGAGCAGACGATACCAAAGCAAATGTCACCTCACTGCCTGTAAAGTCATTTTGTTTTCTCACTGGAGTGGTCTTCGTATGCAGGTTTCACTTTATGAGTTTTTCGTTTATCCCTCTATACCAACATGTACATGCTGTGTCCTATTTCCCTATTCTTTACAGTACCCACAAACATTCTAAAGGCTTTTGTATTGCTGCACTCCCAAATGATGGAGACAGAGGAATTTGTTTGTTTATGTAGAGGAGGAAATTTCAAGATAGATTACTAAATTTGGTTCTTTTCAGAAAAACCAAATTACAGGTAGATGTATTGATTAGATATAGCCTCGGGTGGAGTGGGAGATTTCTGTTTCTGTATCATTTCCGATCCAAATTTCCAATCTGAATTAATTTCCTGGGAGTGAAATTGTTCAAAAAAAAGTACCAGATTGAAAAAATCTTTCATTTGAAATTTGTGGTTTTCTTTTCTTCATACTTTTTTATGATTTACCTGTGACCTTGTGCGATTTTTTTGTTGTTGTAATTTGTGTAGGAATCAAAGGAACTGAAACGAGAACTTGCAGTGGCTAAGCAGGTGATGAGAGCCGACTATGAGAACAAACTCCAAGAGAAAGCTCTTGACATGTACTGCAGAATCAACGAACATGTGGAAGCCCTGGAAAAGGCCCATAGAGAGGTGAGTAAAGTATAGAAACTCCGATACTGGGACTACTACATCCTGGATAATAATAATAATTGTGATAACGATAATATTAAAAACATTAAAACCCATTTCTTGTAAAATGCTTCACCATGTTAAATAGCCAACTAAAGCGCCTGCTGAAATAAATTGAACCGGCCAATGAAAAATTAAGGTGAAAAAAGTGTTCGAAGAATGGGAAAGAAATGTACACAAATTTACAGAATTCTACAAAAAATGATGAGAAAAAAATAGGAGAGAATCCTCGGACACCCCTCCCCACCCTCGGACAACTGACATCTAGACAATTACCCCTAGGAAAATAACTACCTGGAAAATTATCCAGAGACTGTTCTTCTTTTTCAGTTTCAAAATCAGTTTGTGAATTGTGAAGCTTAGTATCATGGAACCATAGTAGTGTATCCAAAAATGAAAAAGGAGCCGTACTCAAATGCTTTTTAAGAAGTTTTGTTCAGGCATCCGTCAGATTGCTGGTTGGACTTGGGATATCATATAAAGCCTCAAAAGCTTGCACCGGGAAATAATTGTCCACAAACATTTTAAGGCAAACCTACGAGGGGTACACTTTCCTCAACCCTTAATTTTGATTTGTTTCGACCAGGATAAATGTTCAGTCTTTTCAACTTTTCAACTGACCAGCTTGGGAAGTTAATGAGGAAATTTAGTCATCTCTTGACCAAGATTTATTAATTTTCATGTTTTGTTTTTTTCTCTCCCTCCCCCTCTCTCTCTCTCTCTCTCTCTCTCTGTCTCTCTGTAGCGCGTGGAGGTAGTGAGGAGAAGCTTCAGACAAGAACTCACAAATTGCATCGCAAAGATCGCACATGATTGGAAGGTAAGTTCATTTCATCTTTAGTCGGTTGTCATCTAAAAATAAATTGATTTCTGTTGATGTGCAGGACTGCATACAACTCATATTTTGTTATTCAAACGTCTAAGTATATTTCATAGAATTTTAAATATGTTTTAAAATACTTTTCTCAGTCCTGCTAAGCTCCACCCTAAAAAAAAAGCTCCAGATCTCATTCATCTTGTGACATCATCTGTCAATCATTAGTGAACTTATTTTAATCTGATGAGACCAGAAGGGTGTTTCATAAAGAGTTCGTAAAGTTAAGCATGACTTTACGAACGACTTGTATATGAAGTGCCAGAGAGGATGCCCAATTTTTTTTTTGATATTTCCAATAACCTCAATTAAATTATGGCAAAAAATATACTTTGCATTAAAAATATTTGTTATATAAGAATGTTAATCTACATCTGCATAGTTCAACTTAATAAATAATAATTAATAATGATTGAGCATCCCATTTGGCTTTTCATATACAAGTCGTTCGTAAAGTCATGCGTAACTTTACGAACAGCTTTATGAAACACCCCCCAGGATTACAAAATAAATAAGAATGCACAGTAATTGAAATCAAACATATGAGAATGTTTGATTTCTTTATATTTTTTCTTCATTTTTGTATTTTAATCTGATGAGAGCAGGGTGAAAGGTATCAGTATGCAATTAAATGAATAACAGATTCAATTTTACAATTCATGAAACATCTTTTGCTGCAAAATATCGCCATCATTGATGATTTGCAAAATATTTAAATTGCAAATGTTTCTTGTCTTACAGCTTTATGAAAAAGAAAATTAAAGACCTAAATATTCATTCATTCATGGAAAGAGAACTATTTTGAAAAGCATCTTAAGCTATTTACATAAGGTGAAATCATATTAAGGTTTTTCATCACTTGGAGAATTTTAAATTAAGAAAACAAACAAACAAGAAGAATAGTAGGCACCATTTTTTATATAGTTTATTTATATAAGTTATAGAAATCAAACAAAGATTTAGTGGAATTATTATAACATGAATCAATGCACCTGAAAAAAGGGAAATGTATTATTATTATAATTTATTCGGCAAAACAAAGTGTATACAAAAGAATTTCATGGAAGAACAAATCATACAAAACAAAGGATGAAAATCATTTGTAAAAAAACATCGTGATTCCAATGAGCATTTACAAGTTGCCAGGAATGGGGCAGGCAAATTAAATCACTGAAACCGTGAAGGCCTCCCATTCAAATACATTCTAATTTATGGTTTCTTGTTTTTCCTAGAATCATGCAAGTAAAAAGATGAACGCTGAGCTGAAGAAACAAAATAGTAACACCGCTGCCCTGCAAGATGAGCACAAGGCCTTACAGAATCAGGTAGCATCTCAAGAAGGCATCATCGAGATGCTCAAGATGCAACTAGAACAACAGGCAAATGTGAGTAAACCTGTCCCATGGATAGGATGTAAAGCTAGTTGTGCATTGATGGGCCCAGTCTTATTGACAGTTGCGATCGCTTTGGATTTCATTAGCACAAGTTCTCCAGTCAACCACAAACTTCTAAAATTCCCATCTCTATGTTGTTTTAGTGATTGATTAGAATCATTCCAACAGACTGTAAATCTCTGTGTATAAGACGCACCCTATTTTTAGGACCATTTTTTTTGCTTTTGGATTTGCTTTTTTGCCGACACCAAAGGCAGCAAGCCAGATCAGATCGCGTCTTATTTCAGCGTTTGGTAAGGTATACGGTTCGATAACCCAAGCCATGCAGGGAAGAACTTTTATTACGAGGCGCAGTTGAAGTGCTTGTGAACTTGTCGCAAGTAATAGTAACAATTAACAGGTAAAAGTAACAGGCTAGATTTCGAGTGGTGAGCCGATATCCCCTGTGTGAGTGAGCTGCATGATACGGGCGAGTGAGCTGAAGACACAAGTGAGCTTCGGGCGGCAAAGTGCCCATGTGAAGGGGCATAATTTATCGAGACTAAAAAAAAAAATTAAAAATTATTCACTTCCAACATGACAATTTTTCAGTTACAACCTTTTTGTTTCATTCCACTTGTTTAAACTTTTTTCATTTAAGTGTGTATTGTAATGAATAGATTGAAGAGTGACTTACTTACATGTATGTAACATTTGAGCTTTCTATTTTGTCTCTATAGGCGCCTAGGAGTGAGGCGTCGACACCCGCCGCCGTTTATGAGGTGGATGCACTCAAGGATGAGATGGTGGCCATGAAGAGGAAAGTGGATGGTTTAGAATCGGCTCTAGATGGCAAAGATGAACTCATAGAAGAATTGAGTAAGTTCATGTACAGTCAAACCTGTCTATATAGCGACCACCCAATGGAAACACAAAAAGTGGCCTTTGTAGACAGGTTCCTTTAGTACATGATTCAATGAGAAATCATTTTCATGGGAAACAACAAATGTGACCTTTTGTAAACAGGAGGTTACTAAAGCAGGTTTGACTGTATTACTTATAACTGAGTGTTCTTCTATACTTCTGTTTAATCTTAAAAGGGCTATGAAGCCTATACCGAAGATATGCAGGAAGATTACCAGTTGTGTATTGCAGGCACACTAAACCATGGGTTTACACCCTGCTCTTTGAGAGAAGTTCGTTCGTTCGTGTCTCCTTAGATCAAGATTAAATCTTGATCTTCGGAGTATTTGCTACAACCGGCCGTGTCAGACACAATGCCCAGGGGTGCGAGATAGGACTCTTGTAGCGTGCCCCCATTTAAAACAAGTATACAATAACAATTAACATTACATTTAATTAAAGGTATGAAACTATCAAAATTACTCTCATGTTATGGGAAAGATATCATATATATATATATATATATATATATATGTATTGTGAATCAATTGATTTGGTCAATCCAGTTCGATGACACAAACACGGCACTACTGGACAGAGATCCTAGTAATTACAGAGCTAGGAACATACTAGGATCCTAGTAATTACTTTGGGAGAAGTGTAGCGTATTGATATGCACAGGGTGTGACACTCCTACACACAGGGCCTACAGTTAACGTTCTGTCCGAGGAACAGAGTGTTGTCCCCTGAACCTGAGCCTGTATCAAAAACAGAGGGGAGGGGCAAATTCCTGAATTGGACTGAATTTGATCATGAATAGATGTCCCTTTACATGTAGCAAAGGAACATCTGCACAGTAATGTATCCATTTCTTCCAGTTCCATAAAAATGATGATGATGTCTTTTTAAATTACCTGGCTGCCTACAAAACAAGTAATTAAATCGTTTTAGATACATGTAGTAACCTATGAATCTATAGCCAAAGGTGCTATCAGAGAAGCCTAGTTATTAAGGTATAGTACATCATGTCAGTTTTGAACCCAGAACCTCTTTTTTACGAGACAACAGATTTACCACATAGCCATCGCTTTTTCTTTTTTTCCTTTTTTCCTTTGCAGACAGAGATATGGAGAGACTGAACAAAGATGTGGAGAAAGAACGAATGCACATAAAACAGGTGAGATATCATGGTATCAATTCTATTGTTAACAGTTGTTCACGTATGGTGCCGTAAAGCGAAAATGTGATGAAATAAAATAACACAAGTGTAGTGCACTCCACATTTTCTGTATCTTAAAACACAGAGACCAGGGGGTGTTTCACAAAGCCTTTTATCAATGACAAATGACAAAAATCAGTGACAAATCTGCTGATACCCAATCAGAAGCAGGGATTTCAGTAGCTTATAACAAAAACTGTCATTTGTCACTGATGACAAGTTTTGTGACACACCCTCCAAAGAGTATGCTTAGAGGTCTTTAACACTTTGGTTGCTTCCTTCGCCTCTCTGCATGGTTGCTCGTTTGCCACACATACAAATTTGCACAGAATGATAGGCACTGATTGACAGAAAGATTGCTCTGTGCAACTCAGGAGCTTTGCAACATTTCACATTTCTGTCTTGATTAGCTCCATGGCAGCCCTTTTTTCTTTTTCTTTCTTTTTTTCCCCTTTTTCTCCATTTCCTTCTCCTCATTATTCTTTTTTTTTAAAGCTTTATTTCAATCAATATCTGGTGCATCTGGTCGGGTGTGGAGAGGAAGGTCTGCGGATCACAGTTATTTGGTTAACTTTTTCCATACCCGGGCAGCTCGACCGGAAGCACCTGCTATTGCAATATTTATATATGCTTTTTATTGATTGTATCTCAATTCATGTTTGTTATATTGTTGTATTTATGTGACTTGATTTGCCAAATATAATAATAATAATAATAATAACAGGTGTAAATTTATCTTGCATTTGAATCAGTTAGATAATCTTTTAGCCTTTGGTATTATCAATACCATGATAAATACAGTGTGGCACAAGGAGATTGTTTGAGTGGCATATACACAGTTGATGCATACATGTAGCTTCTTTTTTTCACCCCCTCTTGCCATTGTTCATTATCTGTGAATAAAGGGTTAAAACTGTTTCTTCTTGTTTTCGTTTCCACAGCTACTGAAGGAGTTGGAGGAATCGAAAGCTACATCAATGCAAGAGATCTCGTCCTTGAAGAGACAGGTCAGTATCCATCTCAGCCATTATTGCAGTTGTATCAATTTATTTTCCATTGGAAATCATCTACATGTAGCAGTAAAAGTGGTACAAAGTGAAAGCTCAAGGATGTTTCAAGAAGAAAATAATACAAATATTCTTGAACTGCAAAATTATCAGCATTCCAAAGCTCTGCTTTTCTATAGGTTCCTGCACATTTCACAGTCACAGTTTGTACTTTTGTCTGGGTTTCCTTTATTGATATTAGTTGTCAAACAAATGTGATGACATGTAACTTTGTAGTCTGATTACCTTGTCAATTACTATAATCATTTTTTTTTAAATTATGAAACAATATGTCTTTTATGTATAATTTTGTTATCTGTATTATATCTGTATGTGAAATGTGAAATTTATTTTTAAAATGAATACATGAATCGTGGTGTAATGGAATCCAGGGAAATCTATGCTAAGCCATGCTTGTACAAGGTGCTACAAAAAATATTTTACCATTTTCTGATACTCGATTCTCACTTGCCCAGCCTTTTCTCTTCAAAAGAATTACTATGAATAATTAAGCTTATAGGGGACCAATATCCCTCAAAAATAATGTTTGTTCAGTATTGTGTACATAGACAAGACTTTCTTTGCTGTACAAATGCATTTATATCTGCTTTACTTATCCAGGGAATAACATTGAGTAGATGAGGAAGAGGATACACAAAAATAACATCTCTTCTAGGGGATCGATCATCCTGTGCATCAAGATTGTGGAATGGTCTTCCCCAAATCCTTCGCTCTTGTTATCCACTTTCAGAATTCAACTAAAGACATACCTATTTCAGATTGCTTTCAATTAGTCACTGCTTTTTTTGTCTTTCCCAGTTAGTAGTTTTTTTTTCAGTCTCATCAGCGCCTCTGATTAGGCAACTAAATATTGGCGCTTTATAAATACCTGGATTGGATTTATTTCATGTCAGCTGAATGATATGTTTTAATGTTCTTTTTGTTTCTTTCTTTTTAATTTAATTTTAATTTTCAGGCTGAAAAGCAGAGACTGAACCAGGAAAAAGATATGCAGGAAAAAATGAAGAAGTCAAGAGATGAGGTAAGTCCTTTTTCTGTGGAAATCAGTGGGAGATTAATGCCATTTTAAAATCTGATAACAATATTTGTTTGCTTGCCCACTTACTCTTGATTCAGTGGAATTATGAATTATAGTAGCAGTAAAATGTCAGTTACAGTACTAGGAAATAACACCTTTACAGGCCACAAAGCCTGTACAATGTAGTCATTACACATGAAAAAAGTGATGAACAGAAGTTCATGCTTCAAACCCAACAGTTTCTATTAAATCACACATTTGTGAGGTACCTAACTTCTTTATCAAGTGATTATGAAACAAGTTCAGAATAATAATATTTATAATGTTTTTAAAGCCCCTCTGCACTAGTTGGCCAGGAGGGATTAGACCTCCCTGCATGGTCACTGACAGGTGATTTTCTCATCAAATCAGCTCTCAATTAACAAATAAAGAGGGGATTATGGGGTACCAAAGCTAGCTAGGTCACCAATTAGGCATTGACTGCTATATAGAGGGCGCAGGTATCTGTAAGTAGTGCGGTGAGGCTTTAAGACAATGCACAAATACATGTAGTAAGTAACCAGGCACATTACCTTGGAAACATACCGGTAGTCATGCATTTAGAAATTAAACCCATTGAATCCTGAATTCTCACATTCCTATATTGGCTTCATATAGGGACCGACTGGTTACAGGAGACAATTGGTTAAACTAGTATCTTTGAGCAGTTCAATGCATGCTTCAAGGTCCATGCGATATCTCTACCTGGCCTGTTATCTTTATTTATTTAAACTATTACATAAAGGCAATAGGGCACAGTCGTTGTAGTTGAACACAATGGCCCTGTGTAAATATGAGCAAGTCAGTGATTATAAGTTAAAACCATTTGGTAGCAGTGCAATCTGAATAAAAAAGAGTGCTGTTAAGAAATTACCTGTTTTGTATATGAAACGTCCTATCTGTTCTATAAAATAGCCTATTTGGTGTTTGAAATGCTTAGATGGGGCATAACAAGCCCTATTATGTGTTTATATGAAGTGCCCTATTTTGTATTTGAATTGCTCTCTATTGTGTATGAAATGGCCTATTTGTGTAAGAAATGCTATATGTTTTTTTTTTTTTTTTTTAATGCTTGCCCTAATTATATATGAAAAATCATATTGTGAATGAAATGCCATGGTTTATGGCTTAACTACTCATTTTTGTTTATAAAATTCCCTGTTGAGTGTATGAAAGTAACCAATCTGTGTATAAAATGCCCACTCTGTGCATGAAATAGTTTTTTAGTGTGTGTGTATAAAATGCTGTAATTCATGTCATGCCAATCTATATGCAATATTCAATTCAATTTAATTTATTCATTTCCATAAAAATCACATTAAAAAGAACACATACATTTGCAAATAGTACTGTAAAGAACATGCATTTGCAAATAGTACTGTAAAGAACATGCAAAATCTTTCACTAGAATCTACATAAGTACATTATCTGGTATGAAATGCCCCAGCTAATTTTTTTTTTTTCTTGCCTTCAGATGTTGAACCTCGCCAAGCAACACGCAGCAGAAGCACAAAAGGCAGAGGAAGCGAGGATGAAACTTGAGGCGGAGAAAGAGAAGCAAGAGAGGGAACTCCAAAAGAATGTAAATAGTGGCACTTCTTCTTTACTTTCACATTGAGGGACCTCTTGGATGATAAGGAACAGGGACCCGTTTCACAAACCTTTTTTTCAATGACAAATGACTAAAATCAGGGACAAATCTGCCGATAACCAATCAGAAGCAAGGATTTCAGTAGCTTATAACAAAAACTGTCATTTGTCACTGATGACAAGTTTTGTGAAACCCCCCCTGGACCCTGTTTCATCAAACTTATCAATAACAAGTTACAATATTTTTATAAGCTACTGATCGTGGCATTTGATTGGCTGAGAGCAAGCTTGCCATAGAAATTTAGCTTTTGTTTATTTTATTGATAACAGGTTTTATGAAACAGGGCCCAGATCTATTTTATCAATGACTCTGAGAAGAGCTACAGGTATCCAGCTGTTTTCTATGCTTGTATATTTGTATTTTCACGCATGTCTTATAAGTTTTATATACCAAACCAAAAAGTGGGATATTTTTAGGTTTTCATATCAATGAGAGCCACACATCTCTGATATTATTGATAACGGCTGTAATCTATTATAAATCTTAACTTGTAGAAAGTTATTTGACACTTGATGAGAACGTCGGATGCTAATTTGCATTTGTCACTAAATGCGTAAGTTTTGGATACAAAGTTTTTAAAGCTCATGATGCAAAAAATAATTCAAAAGCATTTTTCTACCCTGTTTCATTTAGGGTTAAGATTGTGTCTATTCAATTTTTCATTCATCTATAGAGCATTTGTAGTGTAGTATTTTTGAGAGTCATTTGAGGTTCAAGATTTTGTCATTTTTGTAGTAGACTGCTATGTGCCACAAACTTCAGGTGTTGAAAATATATATCAGCTTTAGAACTCAATTAAAACAGTCACTTTTGATTAGATAATTACGATTTGATTATATTTGTAGGAACAAGCAACCTTTGCAAAGGCAGCAGAGTCTGGAGAAGAAATATCCAAATTGAATCGACTGGAGAAACATCTGAGAGGAGAAATTGCAAGATTGAAGAAAGAGCTGGCTAAGAGCACTAAATTATGGGAGAAGAAGTTTAGTGTCTTGCAGAGAAGGTGAGTTTACAAGGAAGAGAGATGGTGGGAAATTAAGAGATTGAAAGAGTGAGGCAGAAAGAGAATGGGAAAGAAAAAGAGAGAGAGAGATAGCCAGGTTGAATAAAGAGCTTGCCAAGAGCATCAAATTATGTGAGAAATTTAGTGTGCTGCAGAGGAGATGAGTTAAAAGAGAGAGAAAGAGCGTGGGAAATGGGATAGATAGAGAGATGAAGGGAGAGACATACATGTACATGTATTGAAAGTGGGAGGGAAAGAGAGGGATAGAGATGGATAAAAGAGATTGCTTATTTATCACTAAATTGTTATCAGAAGATAATGTGTTATAAAAGATGTTTGTTTAAACTTGAGAGTTGTAAGGACACAGAGAGATCAAGAAATGGGAACATCAAGAGACAGAGATAAGACAAGAGAACAAGAAAGAGAGAAAGTGAGAGGGGATAAGGGAAAGAGAGAGAGAGAAGAGGGAGAGAGAAAGTGAGAGAAGAGGGAAGTGATGTACCAAAGAGTGCCAATTAGCTACCATGAGAGAGGAATTTTACTGCAGCTCATATGAAAGTAAGTTAATTACAAAGACAAGAGAGAGAAAATGTTATTGTTTTTTTTATTTATTTTTTTCTTAGAGATATTGTTGAATTTCAGCTTTTTTTTTAATTCTTTTTCTAAAATATTGTTTAATTTTAGCATGTATGCCGAAAATAGTACATAGTTTTTTTATTTTAATTTTTCTTAGAGATATTGTTGAATTTCAGCATTTTTAAAAATTATGTTTCTAAAAAATTGTTTAATTTCAGCATGTTTGCCTTGAAGGATGAGAGCTATCTCCGGCAAACACTACAGAAGCAAGCAGCCACTCTCCATCATGCAACAGTCATGTATGCTGTAAGTATCAAAATACAAATCTTGTCCGATCTAAAAGAAATGTATTTAAATACTGTTAGAAGATATGGAACTGTCTCCCAAAACTATATAGTCCAATTCATGAGGAAATTTAATTTACACCATGATGTAAGGTTTAAATGATAAGAATACATAAATGTGCACAAAACAAAAACATCAATTAGATTAACAGTTATCCAGCACAATGATCAAATACTCTAGGTACATTTCATTAAAATGAAATCTCCTTATAATCCATGTTCTTCCTAACCAGAACGATGCCCCAGGCAGCCAAGTGTCAAGAAATGCAGCCATCCAACCCCAGGCGCCCCAGCCGACGCCCAACACCAAGCACAGCAAGGGGCCACACCCTCCTCTGGTATGTAGTATTCTCACTTCTCACTGCAAGCTTTAAGAGTTTCCCAAAAGATACAGGTTACTCTGGAGTATATGGCAATGGCCTGAGTTTGGACAGTGCTCCAGCAACATCTACTCCAAACTTCATTTCATCAAATATATAGGGTTAGAGTAGATTTAAGATTCGGGTTTGTGTTATGGGTATGGTTCTGAATAAGTATAGTGCTTGATCCAGCGTTAAAGTGAAGAATTCCATTATGGTAGTACATTGTAAATTGACCACTAAGCATTTGTAGCCAGAGCATGTGATGTAGACCTATTTCATCAAGTGCCTTTGAAGGGGAAGTCCCCCTCCTTTCACACTTCTCAACCACTCACAAAGCTTGCACACATTTCATGATCATGAAAGTGTCTTGTATTACATTATCAAAATGCTTATTTTCTATGATTTTCATCATATGTGTGTGATTGGGTTTTTACAGACGTGTATCAATCAGATATGATTATTTACGTCTGGGGACTGACCTTTAACGTCACCATTCCAAAGGCGGATATTTACGAACTCTTTTAACCCTTCCTGCCTTTCAGCCCGGTATAGGTCAGATTAATCCTACCAGGGACAGAAAACTTGATGTCATGTCAGCATACACCGTCTCCCCACCCCCAGGGCGAGGCATAGAGCTCTTCTCAGTAAATGGTGAGTTCCATCCTTTTTCTGATCGACACATATATTTGCAATGTGACATTTTTGGCTTTACTGTTAATAGTGTAAACAGGTTGAATATTTGTTTGTGAGGGTTCAAGCAGTAACAAATAACCAAAACATTGTCCAAAACATGCAATTTTTTTTCAGCAATCAAACAAACTTTGTGGAGTCATGCAAAGTCTGAAGGAATCAAAGTTTTGTTTCAAGGTGTTTAACTGTAAAAGTATCATTAAACTAAATTTTGACTAAGGAAAGAAGAAGTTTATCAATATGTGCTTTCATTATTGTTATGTTACACATAATACTTTGGAATAATTTTATAGCTGTTTATGTTGAAATGACATTATGCAATCATGATTTCTGTTAAACTAACGTGAATAGGTCATATGTTTCAATAAGGCCAAGTTCTGTATAAAGACCATGAAAATTTACCAAGTAACATTGTATTGTCTTTTTGCCATACAGAGGGTCAGATCGTAGAACCAGACGATGATTATGAAGCCTACACCGATGGAAACTTCTTGCCCCTTCCTACCCCTCCCCCACCCAGGTGAGATTTGACAGTGTGCCCCCCCCCCCTGTGCCATTGATGTCTTGTGTAAAGCAGCATGGATAGTCAGTGTATACCTACAGCACATTTGCACAACATTATACTCGTTAATATTTTAGAGGTGTAATATTGGTAGTGGTGGTGGTAATTATAGTAGTGGTAGTGGTCATTGTCTTAGTGGTGGTGGTGGTATTAGGTATTGATAGTAGTTGAAGTAGAACTAGTTGTAGAAGTGTATATCTATTACTTCAGTTGGTAATTGTAATAGTAGTAGTAGCAGCAGTTCTGAAGATGAGTGTAGAAGCAGTTATAGTATACATGTCCATGTAGTGATAACGATAGAAATGTATCAGTCAATTGAAATGGAAGTAATTGTTCTAGCAGTAGAAGTTTAAGTTTAGTGGCAGTAGTACATTTACATAGTAGCACTATAGCAAGTAGATCAATGTATTTTTGTTACATTTAAAAAGAAATGATCTATGATCAAGTAAGCTTTAGTTAATGAAGGAGGAATGATGTTGCAGTACAAAAATTCAATCTATATTTGATCTTATTCAATTGTTCCATCACTTTCTCTTGCAACAACTATCTCTTGCACCCCTTAACTCATCCTAACTCTTACCCTGTACTTTCCCTGCATGTCCCCTCTCAGTGCAATCGACATGTATACTAACCCAACTACCACATATATGAAAGATTACAGCAATCCTTGGTTTTTACCCAATGGTTTCTGAAGGTACTATTTAACATTTCTTAAGAGCTCATCGCATCCAAACAGATTGTTGAAAATTAAAATTGCAGAGTTCAAAGCAAACAAGTTATCATCTCGTGCTCTCAAGGAGAAATTTGCAGAAACTTTGTTGCCTTAGGAAATATCTTTGCATATATGCTAAATGGGAATAGAAAACACAGTGTGAAACAAATTATATCATTCTGCATGCTTGAATAGCAATTTGCCTAAAGTTATTCACTTAACTTGCATGTATTTATACATTTGCCAAAAGGGACTAGAATAAACAGTTTACAATGAAATGTTAATATTCTGTGTGCTCGAAGAGAAACTGCATACATTTTTTTTCCCGCATTTGATATGAACTACCGGTATGCAAGTGTTTTTCTGAAGGGGCACATAAATATGTAAATCATAGTGTAGAATTTGCACTGATTGTGAACAGGGCTTTTTCAAAATTTCAATATTTCAAAATTATTGTAGGGGCTCCATCCTAGCAGGCTTCCATCTGGACCCCTTTTGAAAATTTTAAAAAAAATTGTTAGTGTGGACTGTGGAGCAATACATGCTTTGCTGATTACATGTATGTTAACTGCTGGTATAGCACTTAGCTTCCATCACTTCATGAATACTGTTTTTTTTAAAGAATATAGTTATCTTTGATGATCACTTATTTGTATGCTGGTTTTGATCCATGTATAGTACTCATAGAATTTATATACTAGTATGTTGTTGAAAGAGAAAAAGAAAATTGTTCACTAGAGCTCTTGCTGAAAATATTTAAGTAGTCTAGCTAGACATTCGGAAACCTGCGTTCAATGTCTCACTTGTCTCTGTGTACTTCATGCTATTAAACTCTCATGATCACATCTTTGTCATAATACATGTAATAATAATTTAAAAAAATAATAAAAACGTTACTTATAAAGCGCTTACCACCGAAGTCTCTAAGCGCTATGTATTTCAAATTCCTTTTGTGTTGTCTCTGACTTCTCATTCTAGTGAAAATTATTTTTTTAAATCTCTTTCTGCGCATGTTCTCTATTCTTGCTCACTGTTCCCAACTTCTTCAGCAATTTCTATGATGTTTCACGATTTGCTTTAACCTGTATATAGACTACCCTATGGCCTGTTGCATAAAACTCAGCATTAATGGTAACTGTACTATCGATGGTTACTTCCATGGAAACCTCAATTTTGATGGCTGTGAGGTGATATTGCCATGGTAGTTGATATTGATGACAAAGTTACCATCAGTGGTTAGTTTTATGCAACAAGGTGCTATGTGTGCTGTCTTTTAATTCTCATGTCACTGACAACCTCTGTCTATAATGTACTGCCTTCTTGCTTGCTGTTCCCAACTTCTTGTCACTTTTAACGATGCTGCATTATTTGCTGTAACATGTTTGTGACTATATACCGTCACTTGCTTCATACCTTCAAATGTATTATATCTACACATCTGGGTTTCCATGATTGGATTTTCCTGCACCTGTAATCAGTCAGCTATCATTGCTCTCTTTGCTTTGTGGGTTGCTTACTGTGTTTACTTTGTGTCTGTGGTTCTCATTTGCACTGTCGTCATCTTGCCTTACTCCTGCACTGCAAATTGTATGCACTTGCACACTTCGTAATTGATTCAGAACTTTGTTTTTTCTCCTGCAATACATGTTTTTCAAACTACCGGTAGCTGTTTGCACATGCCCTCTCAAATCCCTACACCACCCTGCCGTCCTTATATACTCTTCTGTTGACTACTCTGCATATCTTTCATCCAAGTACTACTATGTTACATATATGCCTATACTCCCATGCCAATGTTTTCATGCAATATTCTTCATGTGGTTGCTTTTCTTTTAAAGCTGGGCACTGTTTCATAAAACTTGTTATCAATAACAACTGCCACAAATCCATGACAAATCTGCTAATAGCCAATCAAATGCAAGGATTTCAGTAGCTTAATTATAACAGTTATTGTTACTCGTCTTAATACGACTCACGTGCACCGATCACTCTTATGCAACTTAACCTCTTTAACTTGCTTCCTGAATTTTCTGCTTTACCCTTTTTGCACATGTATTTTCTTCACTATGACTGTTGACATCCTAGCTTGCACTCGCTCCAGCCCTGCACAATCTTTATGTGTGCATATGATGGATATATAACCTGGTATTGTATTCCTGCATTCAGGAGAAAATATTGACGCTAATATGTGCTCTGTCGCCCTCTCAGGTGGATAAACGACGACAGCAGACCTCCGTCCGCCAACCCTGGTATTTTGATGGCATCCTGATTCCTGCTTATGTTGGTGAACTTCTAGAATATAAAGCTGTATCTCTTTTGGTACTTTTCGTCCTCCCACCCTCCCCAAATCTTGTAGCATATTCCACTAAAGACATTTGATCTTGGGTTTTCCTGAGAAATTTGACACCACTCGGTTATACATTGTATATACCTGATAATGTCCCTTGCATAATGTGTGCATCTTCCACCAACTTCAGAAGAATTCCATGACCATTGCGTTGCTACTCCATTGTTACACCAGTATTACTTCATGTTGGTTTGCTATTTCATCAGGTACAAAAAAGAACAAAGGATGAGGTGTCTGAAGTGCAAATAATAAAAGGTTTTATATGACCTCACAACAAGACCAAATTAATGTTCTTACTTCAACTCCTTTCTTACCCTGTATAAGTATGGAGTTACATGTACATTGTTAATAGGATACAGAGCAAACAACTATTCAAAAGGAAGGCTGATCAAATGCTGTGAGGAAACTGTTGGTTGGTCATCTGGATATACAATGACAATATTTAAAATGTTGGTATAAGCTCATCAAAAGCACTATGTGCGGCACTGTGGTATATTGGTGAAGGCTCTTGACTCAAGTCTCACAGGAGAAGTCCCAAGTTTGATCCTTGCCGAGTTATTACAATTACAATCTTGCACAAGATGTTTAGCCAACTTTTGTCATCTTGACCCAGATGTATTAAAAATGGATACCTGGCAATGCTAGAGTAATAATTGCCATGGACAGGATGTGTGGTATAAATACTTGATGTGGCTCAGAAGGCCTTAGTGAATAGCTTGTTATTTGATGTAAAAGTGTCACAGGACATTTTTTTTATATTTTAAGATTGGTCACATGTATTGCCCCATTTATATTTTATCTCATTATCTACCTATAAATTTCAACTCTTTTCCCTTTCTTCTCTCCCCCACCTCATTCTTGCTGTTTGACTGTATCTATTCCCTTGGTCAATTTCTTTCTCTGTCTTTTTCTCTCTCTCTGTGTCTTTCTCTCTCTGCTTTCTTCTTCTCTTTTGCATTATCTCTCTTTTACTTTCTCTCACTTCCTCATACTCTTTCTCTCTCTCTTTCTATTTCTGTGCAAACTCTGCATCATAGAAGCTTTTAATGTACCCAACGTGACCTTTCTGAACGGTCAGGTATGCAGTGATATCGATAAACCGTCTGGGTATTATAGGAAGGTATTCATTTTCATTTATGCAAGAGGTATGGTTTCAATTCCATATACTTCCACATACATTGACAATGCATGCATAGAGATAGCAGAACAAATGAAGAACAGAGTCTACTCTTTGCTCTAACAGAATGGACATTGTATTATCAAAACTTCTGTCACCCTTTGCTTTGAATTTTTGAAAATGGGTTTCTCATTGAAACATGTACTAAAGGAAGCTGTCTACAAAGACCACTTTCTGCGTTTCCCTTGGGCGGTCGCTATAGACAGGTTTGACAGTAGATGTTAACTGTATAATTATGTTACATATGTTAAAGTGTTGGATCTTTTTCCCCTCCGAAAATTATCTTGGGTATATTTTGAGAATGCAATCAAAACTGCTGATAGTATATATGCTAGCTTGTTCAGTATTTAAACATATGCACGCTGTATCGATTAATCATGTCGCGAGCCAGAAGGGAATTTAACTATGTAAAATGAAATGCTCGTCAAGCTCTTCGCAAATGAAATGTAAATATTTAGATGACGATGTTGTCACTGCTGTATAGAACATACATTTTACTGTATATATTGTAAATAAGATTACTTCCATTATACATGTAAGTATTAAAGTAAAACCGTCCAAATTTATACTGATGAATGTATATGCAATTATTGTTGCCTTTGAATGAATACTCACCGATCAATTTTATTTATTGCATTAAATTGTCTCAATATAAACACCCACCAAATGTAAATGAAGTCAGTGAACAAAATTCTTATCTTTTACCTACCATTTGCAATAGGCAAAGGAATTACATCATATATGTACATGTACACAAACTTTGATCGTTGGTTTTGGCGGAGAGGAATGCATTTACATGAATAAATGAGGCAATAGTTCCTTTAAATTTTACTTATTCAATGCAGATTGATTTGTCCGTTGTCTTGTTCATTTTGAAAGATTATGTGCCTCTTGCGTCTCATGCGGATGCCCTCCTTCATTTCTAAATCCATCTTTCTCTCATTGACTTTTTCTCTTGATATCTCTATTTTCTTGAGCTTCCTCGAATGCTTTCTTTGTGGCCTCTTTCAATTTACTCAATATTATCTTTTTTCTCTGCTTCCCCCAAGTTCCCGTCTCTGTTAAGTAATCTTCTTTTCCTCTCTACTCTTTTATATTCTTTCTTGCCCTCTCCCTTACATCCTGCCTCACTTCCTTTCTCTCATCTTCTGTTCTTTCCTTTTCCTTTCTCTCTTATCCTTTTCACTTGTCTCCCTTTCTCTCTACTTCTTTCCTCTCTTAGCCCTTTCTCATTTCTCCCTATCTTTCTTGAACCTCTTGTATTTTCTTATATATTCTCTACTGCTCTTTTTTCATTGTCTTTATCATCTCCTTTACTTATCATAGTTCCTTGCCCCGTTTCCTAGAATACAATTACAAACTTGAACAAAAATATAAATTCAGGCCTTCACTTTGGTTCTTGAACCTTCCAATAATTTTTAATACACTTGTTTTTCTTTTTCAAGACCAGTTGCGATTCTGTTCACACAAGGAAATCACAATTGCAACTGGGTTCAGTAAAGCTCTATAACATCCATTCAAAATAAATGCCAATCATCTGTCATACGTGAACGGCTCTACACAGAAATCAAGTGAAGATATGTCAATATCTACGTTGGAAATGATTGGACATTTGCCCATTTCTTATGAGATTAGATCAGACAATATACATGGAAGTGACACACCAATGTGCTGAAGATACTGCCTTAAAATGTGATAAATGGTTATGATCAAATTTACAAACTTTGCCAAGCTGTTTGTGCATTTACAATCTATTGTGGGTAACAAGCAAAAAAAGAAGGAAAATGACAGATTCATGTGACAAAACTACGCTAGGTTGGAATACCCTCGCTCTCAATTTTTCACAATTACAATTTAGAAAACAATCTTGATATAAGTTATAACTCTGAACATAAATTCTTTGGGCCCAGGCGACTAGCCCTGAACAACAACAAGCAAGAAGAGGGGTGTCTTGGACCCGTAGCCATGCCAGCTCTAAATTTCATTGTTTGGGGGGAGGGGGGATAATTTATGATAGTTCTTCTGCGAGCCTGTCTGCCTTGTCCTTGACATCTTGGATGTTGCCTACCATGTAGAAAGCAATCTCTGGTAGATGGTCGCACTCGCCTGGGGAAAGAAAGAAGAAATTAAAAAAAAATTATTAGCATGCTTCTTACAAAGTGATACAATACATTTTCTGTCGGGAGCCAGAAGTGTTTTAAAATATTTAATTGCCCTTAACAAAGAGCAAAGAGCTAAAATCCTTTTGGCTCTCGGCAGAAAATGTAGTGGAAAGAGACACTATTTCGGCAATATGCAAATTTTGGTAGGTACCTTTTGTTTTTATAAAATGACAATGCAGATCCTGATCAGATGACTAGTTACAAGCGAACATGTGACCAAGCATCTATAATTCTAAACATGTCACCTGTCATTCGCATTTGTGCGACTGCATGTATATTGAAGCAATATTGCTTGACACATGCTCTGGCAACAATTGCTCTTCAGTCAATTTCTTACACTTGTCAAACTCAGAATTTAAACCCTGCCCATGTTACTATACCTAAGCCTATCACAATTCTAATCCCCAAGCTAAAGGAAGCCCATCTGCATCCCTAATTGTACATGTATGACAAAAACAGCCTCAATCAAATGTAGGCAAGCCATGGTCAGCAGAGCAAACGTCACATCACCCACCCAACCCCAATATTATCTACCGGTACTAGCTCTTACCCTTGATAATGGACTCGAATCCATCGATGGTCTCCGCCATTGAGACGAGCTTGCCTGGACTGCCGGTGAAGACTTCGGCAACCTGGAAAGGTTGGGACAAGAACCTCTGGATCTTCCTGGCTCGGGACACGGTCAGTTTGTCGTCCTCGGACAACTCGTCCATACCCAAGATGGCGATGATGTCCTGCAGGGTCTTGTTGTCCTGGAGAAGCAGAAGAAAAAGAAAAAAAAAAAAGTTAACATTGACGTTCAAAGATGGACACACTAAAACTCAATAAGTATATTGTGTTAGGGTCTTGGGTTTTTTTTGCAAGAAAATAACTGAATAGGAGGAATTGACCTTTTTTGTCCTACTTCAAAGAAAAAGCCATATTCTTTGAGTGTTAATTAGCAGTGCTGGGCCATGTATTATAAAGCTTTTTGATTGATCCTAAGCCTATAGCTCATTGTGTATTGATCAAACTTAAGATCAATCATAACTCTTTATGCCATTCACTAATTATTACAAGTTCCCGATCTAATGGGGTGTTAACATTTTTCATCTGTGGCCTGGCTCTATTTGAACTTTTTATACAATAGTACTTACAATACAGATATAATGGAATAGAAAATAGATAGAAAAACATTCAAATTGTTCATTATCTGATCTTATTTCAAGACTTATAATAATACTACAGTCAATGATGTAATAATGGATGTCTAGCAATTGTAAGGGTTCGAGTTCAATCATTTCTTCAACTTAGATAGATAGTGGTGGTTATTGTACCTGACTGCTAAGAAAGCATAAATGCTTGTTAGTAAGCAACCAGAAGACGGAGGACTTTAGGCCCTCTCTGAGGGACCTGGTAATGAGGATTAATGCCTTACCAAAAATGAAAGGGCACTAGCGCATTGACTTGCGTTTTGTACCCGGGGTCGCCTGATTACGAGACCACTGTTCTACTGACTCGAGTTAACCCGCCTCCTCCAGTTATTTGCTAATGACATGGTTAGCTCACCTGAAGGATTTTCTGTACTCCACGAGCGATACCATAATGACGCTCTCCGACGACGTTGGGGTCCATGATACGGGAGGATGAATCCAGAGGATCCACAGCGGGGTAGATACCCAGCTCAGCGATACCACGGGACAGCACGGTGGTGGCGTCCAAATGAGCGAAGGTGGTGGCAGGGGCAGGGTCAGTCAGATCGTCAGCGGGCACGTAGATGGCCTGATGAATGAAAGAGATATAGATTAATGGTTAGTAAGGGATATGGGAGTGTTGGGTTGTGTCTGAAGACACAACAGGAACATGGGTAGTTGATACCAATGCCAAAGAGATACAGATGCGAATCATCCATCAAGTATTAAAAAAAGCATCTAGAAAGATGCATCTTAACCCTATTTAGCCCGGGCTATTTTGAAACTGCATAGCCCGGGGGGGGGGGGGGGGGGGGGGGGCTTCTCAGGCCCCCCCCTATGATCTCGGCCGTGAAACGCCCGATCGCCGCGAAAATTTGCATACATGTCAAGTGAAGTGTATAGAATACTATGGTAATTTCAATTTTTTTGAAAAATTCACTCATTTGCATATTTATGGTAATTTATGCAAATAAGGTCATTAAATTCACACTTTTGCCCATAAATCAGACATTATTCATATTTAAGCATTCTTTCTCACTACATATATTTGTTAGACCATTTGGAATAATAATACAACACAAACATTTGAAAAACCAGGGTATTCCTTATGTTATCTATTGTTTTGATAATTTCTTATGTATTTCTTTGTTTTTTTAACTTATGTATTTTATTGTTTTTGTTGTTTTATTTCATTTCCAACTATAATTCAACTATTTTGACCCCAAAATAAACACCTAAAATCTAAACAAGACCAAATAACCAATGTTTTACCTCTTTATTTGAAAAATGAGATTTCCATATGTTTTGTACACAAATCACAAAAATGAGCGATTTTCGGGCTGACATGCGAAGACAAAAGGACACGTGACTTTGTAATGGTAGGTCCGATTTTCGAAAAATTTCTTTCAAAAGTTGCGCAAGACTCGAAAGAAAAAAGTCACAAAATTTCAGTGCAAGATTTTCTTGCGTTAAAAAATTATCGCGAAAAATGTCGAGGGGGGGGCTTCTCAAGCCCCCCCCCCCCCCCCCCCCCCCCCGGGCTAAATAGGGTTAAAACATGATGCTGTGTGTCAAATGTGCTTTCATGAACTGTTCCTTCGGTTTGGATGGCATATATATATATATGGCATATATATATATATCAAGCTAAGAGTTACATCTATGGTTTCCCTCCTTTATGCCAATGAAAAAATATTACAGACTCAAAGCTTGGTGACCCATCATTTGCTCCAGGGTTTATATCAAAGATAAAAGATTAGGGCTGCAGGTTGGTTTTAGATTTGGTTTATGGTACACTTTATTGTGTTTGGTCCAGGGTCTGAAGTTGAGAATTCTGTCGGCACAGGAAATTATCACTGGAGCAAATACCATCCGTCTGGAGCCAGAAAAACACACCTTTCTGGCTCTTAATAGACAACATGTGGTAAAATCCTATGTAGTAGAGTCCAACTGCTTACTGACCTGTACTGAGGTGATGGATCCCTTCTTGGTGGTGGTGATACGCTCCTGCATAGTACCCATGTCAGTGGCCAGGGTTGGCTGGTATCCTACAGCAGATGGGATACGTCCCAGCAGAGCAGATACCTGCAGGTGATGTAAGGTAACATGTTCAAAATATAAAGTGGACTTCCATGAGGCTGGTAGAAATCAATGTCTTTTTTTAATAAACAGGAAACATGTCTAAACTCTCTCACAAACGTCCCTTTAAAAACCCATGTAAGGAGCACAATATCCATGATTAGGTAACTAATAATTGCAAGTAAATAATGATTGTATGATTATATATCAATATTAGTAATAGCGAGATATTGTAACAAAGTATGCCCACATGATACCCGTAAGTGACATGTAGATAACCAATATATGAATTAAATACTTCTATGTGAACAGCATATAACAAGATTTTGACAAAATCATGTGAGGCAAGTCAATTTGGTATAGCACAAAAGCGCATGACTTTACAATACAAATGTACAAAAGCTCAATTAGCCCCAATATATTGGGGAAATCCCTTTTCTTGGGAGGATAGACATGCAACCTCACCTCTGATCCAGCCTGTGTGAAGCGGAAGATGTTGTCAATGAAGAGCAGCACATCCTGTCCCTCTTGGTCACGGAAGTATTCTGCGACGGTCAGTCCGGTCAAGGCGACACGGGCACGGGCGCCGGGAGGCTCGTTCATCTGTCCATACACCAACGCTACCTGTGTGTCAGCAGAGCAAATTAAATCAGTGAATAATATTGCCTTGTGTGTCGTTGGCACATGGTCAGATGATCCCAAGCATCCACAGATCTTTTTAAAAAGGCAAGTCCCACTGTGTCCACTTTGGGTAATCAATGTAGAACAAAATGGAAGTGCTTATTCATAACTTTGTAATAAAACTGAATCTGCCAAGAACCACTAAGATCCCTTTCGAGTTTCATTTACCCACACTGACAACGAAATATAATTGCACTTTGGAAGATGGTAACTTATGAAGAGGTACAGAAGCAATAACAAAACCTGCAGTCACATGTAAATACTAGGCAAAAGGTGAAGGGGGGGGAGAGTAGCTGGGTACATCAACGGCCCCTACTCTTTGGGTGTTACAAGGTACACAGTATGAAGAGCACTACACTTATATCAGTTTATTTACTGTGGCAAATTTTTATAAATGTTGTTTACTCCAAGTGTGAATGAGGTACGTATTACTACTGTTCGGGGGAGGGGTTACCTTTGATGTATCATCCTTGAGTGAGATGACACCTCCTTCAATCATCTCATGGTAGAGATCGTTACCTTCGCGGGTCCTCTCTCCTACACCGGCAAACACAGAGTAACCTCCATGGGCCTTGGCTACGTTGTTAATCAGCTCCATGATGAGTACAGTCTTTCCTACACCAGCACCGCCAAACAGACCTAGAAATTATGGGTAGGGAAATACAAAATATTAGTTTACTTAGACTCCTCTTACTGCTCTCACAATTACCAGTGTTCAACATGTTTATGTTGGCTATGATCCCAAAAGCAAAGCTCTTCACCAACAGGCGCCCCTGTCAAATGTGCATTCACTTTGCAGCAATTTCTATGTTATTTTTCTGAATTTCAATTTATAAATTATGTTCTCTTGCCTGCAGGGTGCTCTCTAACAAGTTGCCTCACCAATAAAGAAGCGAGTCACTTTATTCTTCAACACAATATAAAGCAATCCACTGGAACAGACTGAATGTTATTTGATAGACCCTGAACCCTGACAATCTTACCAATCTTTCCTCCCTTGGCGTATGGGGCCAGTAGATCTACAACCTTGATTCCAGTAACAAGGATCTCCTGGTTTACACTCATCTCTACAAACGCTGGAGCTTCTGCGTGGATTGCTGATCTCCTGTAAATTACAAGGATGAAAAAGAAGAACAAAAATTATTGGTTCAGTGAAATTACTGCAAGCAATACAGATACAACATGTAGGCCATACTGGAAATAAAGAATATCTCATGCGAACACACCAACAAAACATGGCAGTTTTAATAATAATTTAACATTAATCTATATCTTCAGAGTAAATAATAATGCTGTGACACATACTCTTGTGACAATGACCCTGGGCTTGATATTGTCCAAAATTTTAGGTAAGGGTTTAGATTGCAATTTGGTTTTGGTTAAGTTTAGGCTTTAAGGGATAGGAACAATGCATGGTCCTGGTTCCATGGTTCAGTATGTGAATGATATCGACTATATCGACTGCAGGGCAACTATCACTTAAGAATGTGTCATTGAACCACTAAATGGGACGGGAACTTGGGAAGTATGTCTGCTTGACTACGCACCTGTCTGTTCCAATTGGTCCTCTCTCGTCAATGGGTTCACCAATGACATTGATGATGCGTCCCAGCGTCTCGGGGCCGACGGGGATGCTGATGGGGGAGCCAGTGTCAACGCACTTCTGGCCTCGGATCAGACCTTCTGTACCGTCCATGGCAATTGTCCTAACTGTGTTCTCACCTGCACAAAAGATCAAGTTTTACTTTTTTTAAATTTCAAATGCAATTTACTCGTTTTTTACACTCCATTTATTTCTTTCTTGATGATTGGAGTCTTCTTATGTTAAATGGAAAATCAATGTATTCTGAATTGAAGAGAAATTCAAACAAAGGAAATCAAATCTGTTTTTAAGTGTTTTCTTCATGGAATGAAAAATTATTGTATTACAAAAGAAATAAGGGGATAATTATTCATAGAATAATGCAACTTTCAAAGAGGGTTTTGCATTCTTAATATACAATGTATGACTTGCTTTGTTAGTCTGTATAATTTTGAATTTTTGACATTAACATTTACTTTCAAAACTGAAAATGCATTCAACTGTAGTCTACTTTCCAATAAAACATACCATTTTTTTTTTCCACTAACATCTTTGGAGAAATCATTTTAGAAATTCACATTTTTTCTTTGTGTCAATTTCTAAATGATATGAACCATTAGTAAACTGAAAATGCTGCTGGGACTGCAAAGTGCAAAGAGATTCAAATTTTATTTTCAATCTTATATTCGCAGAAATGCATGTAGACTAGGGGAAAATAATGAAAGTTTTTAGGAGTTTTAATTCATTTTTTTTTTTGGGGGGGGGGGGGGGGGAGGCTACTCTTGAAGTCCAACTCACACATTGAATCATGTCATAACATCCTTACAGTAGTCTATATGGAAAATGGAATATGGAAAATACAAATTTTATGTGGACTTTTGTATTTTTGTGGGACTCTCTTCTCATTGTGAGGGCTACGTTGACCCAGAATCGTCTCTGATGTGAACAACGATATTCAATCAGTTCTTACCAAGATGCTGTGCAACTTCCAACACCAGCCTGGAGGTCCTTCCCTGAACCTCCAAGGCATTGAGAATGGGTGGGAGGTCATCCTCAAACTGAACGTCGACGACGGCTCCAATGACAGCTACGATCTGACCCGAAACTGGGGCTGCCGACGTCTTTGCCTCAGCAGCATATGATCGTTCTGCAAAATTAAAGTAAATGTAGAATACAGAACACTATCAAACATCTAAGTCAAATCATATTCAGATTACAGAGAAGCTGTACATCAGGGGAAAAAAACATAGGGGCTCAGGGCTCGGGCAAATTAGCCCCTGAAATGCCAAAAAGAGCCACCGAAAGTCATAAAACAGCCCAAAAATATTTGAGTTCAATGCAAAACAATTTAAAGAGTGTTATTTTCATGCAAGCAAGCTTGAAAAGCATGAGAGACATGTCCGCAAAAATAAGATGAGGAATCGTCCACATTTTCGCAGATTTTCGCGCGTTGGCAACGCGAAAATCGGATTCCGCAATGATTTTCTTGATGTTTTTTACATCGACTTTGCACAGAGACTTACACCTTATGAGCAATTAATCCTCAAGAAAAAGGACAACCCATAAAGTAGATGGTGAACTGGGGGTATTTTGTACGCGGAATACGTTTTTGCATTTCCAGGGCGCGGAACAGGAACCAGGCAGAAACTCGCAGAGCGCAGAAGAAGAAAAAAAACGTCCACGAAAATCCCTTCTGCAGAGTTAGAAAAAAGATTGCATTGTCCTGAAAAACTCATTATTACTTCAAGAAATTAGTTTCAATGTTGACCTTGCCCTTAGACTAGTTATTTTGCATTTTCTAGGGCCTAACTTCAAGAAGGTATTTTTGATATTTTTAAAATTTTAGTTTTTTTTTGCGTCATTTGTAGGATGTTCTGTAAGTTTGGACTGATCTGGGAAGTAATTGTGGAATGACCGTTAATTTAATCACAAAACTGAGTACATTCTAGATATATATTTTATCATTTTTTATAAACATTTTGGCACAAAAAAGGGGGTAAACGTTCACATCACCCATCATCACTGCACGAATCAAAAAATTGCAGCGCCGCGGCCACCGCGCCGGCATTTTCAATGCATTTCACGGCACTACACAGACACGCACACAAACCCACACACATGCATGTAACCGAAAATCACCCGGCATTTTTTAATGATAAAATAGACAATGAATAAGACTATTTTTGATCAACTTACTGCTACATGTTGCTGCTGGTACCCATGTTTTACTCGTCTGTTGTGATAATGAGTGTGAAAATTGTGATTTTGCAGCCCTTACGGCCGAAAAACTCGTCTTTGCCACCCTGCTAAACATGGCGATGTGAAATTTTTCCAGGGGTCACGCACACTGCACCGTTTTTCGGATCGGAAGGCATCGGAAAAATTCGGAGGAAAGGTCATGTGCCATGTGATAGGTATTCTTTGCTGTGATTGGCTCCAGCTGATCCAATGCGATTATTGATATTTTGGTAGCGCGTGAAACGAATGAATGAGCCGTTGATGATTCTGACGAAAACTACATAGAAAGCAACTGTATAACTCCATCTTTTAGGTAAAGTATATAAAACATACGTTTAGTTTTATGATGAATCCTACATATGTGTTTCCTGTGACTTGATGAGAGAAAGGTTGTGAATTATAAGAATTGTTTCCATGTAAAACTAAAAGCTAATTGAGTCGGACTTCCAGCTTCCGCAGAATTACCCACTCGAAGTAGCCCTGCTCCCCGCCGCGCCTGGGCCGGGAGCTGAGGCTGAACCAAGCCAGATGGCAAAGCCCAACAGCCAACCCGAGTGATAATGAGATGTAAAAGTTAGGCGATCCGCGTATCCGGACAGCTGACAGTCACATTGGTGTTAATTACACGCAAGAGACTGAATTCTTTTAAACAAATCTTCTCAGAAGTAGGGTATTAGACAATAGATCTAGTTTTTCTTTAAATGTTGGATTTAGAGTGGTTTTTTTTAATCAGCGCTCTGGGGCGGGTTTCGCGTTACCGAATTCCGAACCGCCCATTGGCGATGCAAAAAATGGATTCCGCCAATTTTTCGTAACGTAAGAAAATTATAGTTCACCATCTCCTTTTATGGGTTGTCCGTCTTCCCAAGGATTTATCGCTCATAATGTGAAAGTCTCTGTAGAGGTCTAGGCTACAAAGTCATTGTAAAAATGCATCAAGAAAATCATCACGGAATCCGTTACTCGTATCGCCAACGCTTGTGACTTTTTAGACATTGTAAATCAATGTGAATTCTACTCTATACTTTATAGATCTGGAGGAGTCTGCATTAATTGTTGTTAGGTATGACATACATTATATGGCTTGCCCTACCTAACATTCACATAAATAATGCCTGTGCAATAATTAATAACATGTGTGATTAGTTATGCACTTTACACCTAAATTTGATTAGATCTACATTAGTTTCATGATCTATTTTCATGTGCCTCTACTGCTGCTATGTGAAACAGTGTGACATGTGTGATAACAACAACAGATTGCAAGCATATTGCGCTTCCCCATTTTTGAGTGAAAAAGAATGAAACATGATTGTGAAAAATAATAAGAATCTGTGACCGACTCCTATTCATTTTCACTCTGATTTGCACTGCCATTTTATGTAGGCCTATTGGAGACGATCCATCTAATTCACTCAATAAAATTTCTTAAATATTTCAGGTTTCTTGAGAGAGAGGAGCTAAAAGTGCCTCATCATGACGTCCTTGGTGAGGAAACCCAAGTCTCTGGTGGCGACCTTTGATGAAATCGTCCACTATTCATCCATTCTATCAAAAGGATGTGAAGAAGGTAAGTCATCATCTCTCAGTGGAGTTTCCTATTTTTTTTAACTACAATAGTTTCTCTTAAAGAGTTTGTAGCTTAAATCTATCATTTCAATATTTATAAAAAAGGGGCTCCATTTTTTTACTTGTTTGTTTAATCTAATTCTAGAAGAGGATCATTGTAACGGCAAAAAAAAACTTTATAAAGTTAAAGCTGCAAACATATAAGTTTATCTCGATCAGAGATTTTATCAAGTGGTATTAGTAATTAATCCATTGACAAAAATATTTTAAATTTGTCTCTCTTTTTTTACATGCACAGTGGCTCTGTCAACAGATAATAATAATAATGATGATTAAATATTCAGCAGCATTTACAAGTGTCATTTCCATTATGCAAAATGCTCAAGGTGCTGAAAAGTTTAAATGACGATCAAAATTTAGTGTTATAAAAATTACATCAATTCAGGAAACAAGAGGTTGAGATTAAGAAACGATGTACCGTAGACCTGCCAACCAGTACGATTTAGTCCTATTTTGTACAATTTTTAGAGGCAAATGCGACAGTACGATTTTCCTCAATAAAATACAATTTTCACCCAAAAAAAAAAAAAGATATATATATCCCACAAGCATCTAACATTGGCACTTTGGGGATGTTCATTGGTTCATCGAACACACCAGTCTGAGTCGTGACAAAATCATGCATACATTATATTCAACTAATGATCCTTTAAAAAATTCTTCCTGTCTGTAGGAACTGTAAGAGGCATTGATCGGCGTAACAGTCCGTGTTTATTTTTAAGAATACAACTTTTGGGATTAAAGAATGCAGTTTTTGAACTCCAGAGGTTGGCAGGTCTGACCGTATACAGAAATGTACATGTACATGAATATTAAACATAAATACAAAGGCAACAAAGCGGAAATCAAATCTCTCTTAGTCCCATCTATTATTAAAGGTGTAAAGACTTTGATTATATTGATTATATTTTGTGTGTTTTGAATCACTATCTGCAGAGTTCATGGTCTTTGCGAAGCACCAGGAGCAGTGTCGACAGAGATGGCTGGCCGTAGAGCAGGACAGGATGGGAGGCAAGGAGTACGGCATGAAGCTTGGTGCCGAGAGAGATGCACTCCAGACAAAGCTCAAACATGCAAGGTACACTGAATGATTGATGACCTGGGGGGTGTTTCACAAAGCCTTTTTTCAATGACAAATTACAAAAATCAGTGACAAATCTGCTGATAACCAATCAGAAGCAAGGATTTCAGTAGCTTATAACAAAAACTGTCATTTGTCACTGATGACCAGTTTTGTGAAACACCCCCCAGATGCTTGCTATATCGGCAGTTGCTTTGGGCTTCATTTTGTGACAATTATAGGGTTACGGATAGGGTTACAATTGGATTGTAGGTTAGGTTTAGAGTTTCAGGTAGGTATGGTTTTGGGTCCAGGTTTGAAGTAAGGGATTTTGGTAGTAGAGGAAATTACTAGTGCTGTAGTCAAACGTTTAACCGTCCGGTATCCGACCGCCCATGGCGGATTCCGTTTTCAATTGGACGGTTTCGTTTTCCCATTTTTTTTTTTTTTTTTTTTTTTTTTTTTTTTTTTAAGTTTGGATTTATGCCCCTCCACCTGGCACTATGCCTGGCAATGTCTCCCAACTCAGTAATCTGTGTGTTGACTCAACACTCCAATTTGTCTGTCATCTTGGTTTGAAAGTAATCTTTGTAATAGATCTCAATATGTAGTTTATAATAATAATTCATCCAACTTTTACACACGGCGGACCACAAGGTTCTATCCTAGGTCCTCTACTGTTTTTAATTTACATTAATGATCTTAAAACAACATTGTTACTATTATTTGTGACAAGTTCACAAGCACAAATCGGCGCCTTCCAATGCACCTCGCAGTTAAATGATAGTCCTTTCCGCTTTTTCACACGGACCTGGCTTGCTTTTTTTTTTTTTTTAATCGTTTAACCGAAAACCGTCCGGTTTTGACTGGCGGTTAAACAGAATTGGAGATATCCGTGATGTTACAGCACTAGAAATTACCTTGGACCAATTGTCGCAGGAGCATGTGTGGTGCAACCGAACAATTATTCTGATCCGGTCTCTTTGGTTCACACCATCATTGCTGATACCATGCATAGGTGACTATGGCGAAAAATACCAGGGCAAATTTTCCATGACAGAGTACCAGCGAGTGTATGAAACATGTCAATGATGCACTTTTAACTTGCAAAATAGCTTTGGTTCTCCCAAAAGACCTCTCTTTCGACAACAAATCTGTTTATGTTCAAAACATTTTCTACCAACCTTTCAATTTTAAGAAATTGGAAATAGTGAACCCGTTTTTCACCCATTTCATTTTCAGAAATCAACTGGAATCAGAGATGTCTAGGAGAAGGAAGGCTGAATCATCACAAGAGGAATTGGTAAGAAGAGTAATTTAATTTTCCTTCAGCATTGTGTCCTTTTTTATTTCGTAGTTGATACTTCACAGAATTGGTTCCCAAATTGTGTTATGGGGTCAGAGGCGATTGTGGAAAGGATGGTTTTTATCAAAATATTTATTTTTTAGATACAGTATATTGGATCATGCTGGGTGGATGTAACTGCTACTGGAATCATTGATGAAATCTAGATATTTGTAAAGGTCCCCTCTGAATCATTTCGAGTTATTAATAATGTCCCTGCAATGTCTGATCAAAACATAATCTCCTTGTTTCTCATGCCATTTTTGAAGATGGAAGGGTTCAGCTTACATGGCCCGTTCACTCATGTAAGACCAGGGGTAAACAAACCTCTTATTGTTACCATGTAAATGGAAACCATAGACAGTACAATTTGTCTGATATTACCATACCACTGGTGGAAAAGTTGAATCAATACTGATTCTTCTTGATGTTCATTTCACTAACAGGAGCGTCAGATCGCCCTGATTCGTGAACTTCTGACCAACGACAACAACAAGATGAACACGCTGACCGAGAAGGAGCGAGAATCTATCCTGTTCCTCAGCCACAACGCTGGCACACCACAGCCAGGACAAGGCTCTCCCAACAAACGCCTCTCCTGCATCAACGAGAAGTCTGCTGACCTCCTGTCGAACTCTGACCTTGACCTCGATCACACGGAGGAGGAGTTGGACGTGTCCGTGTTGAGGGACGGCAAGAAATGGCATCGCAAAAAGAGGGTAAGGAAACCTCTTGTTTATTCAGCATTCAAAGTTTCCCCAAAATCGCATAAATTCCTGAATCCAAAATTGGAGATAAAACAAGAAAGACTGGATATTGACTAAAGATTTATATTTCACTGTTAGCAGGTAACTTGCTAGGAAATAGAAGGATCAAATCTCTATGATCAGTCGACTCTCTTACCTTTGGCATTTCCTGAGGCATCTATGTCTAGAAACGTCAGTTCTGGCCGTAAGAGATTAAGTTATCTGAAGAAACATTGAATCATATATCTGTTTCTGATATTTCCTAAAGCAACTTCTTTCCCTGTTTTGTAAAGCTTGTAAGAAACAAAGTGTATACATGTATATGCATAGAGCCAGAATTGTGTTGATTCATTGCATTTAACACAGAACCCTTTCTGGCTCTAAACAGAAAATATAGTAGTTTGCAGATTGATCTATAACACTTTGATTATTCTATAACATACTCCTTTGTTCCTCTTGTGTTTTCCCAGAAGCCAAGTGCCCCACCTTTGGATGAGGAAGATGACACACCGCCAAGGAAAAACAAAAGATTGAGTCACGTAAGTAGTGGTCCTTTATCATATTCATAGCCTTTCTCCATGTTATTTATTATCAATATTTGGAGATAATGTTAGTGTGACCTGTTGATGAGCCGTTATAGTACAGTTAGTATTGATGCGTTCTTATGATCAAGGGTACTGGATTTGAGTCATGTAGATCAATTTCTCTGCAGTAGTTTGTCTAGACTCAGATGTTGCAAATGTATATCAGCAAATCATTTTGCGAACAATATATATGACCAATGTTATAATTTCCATAGAAACACAAACATTAGTAGAGAAAAGTAGTATTGTTATTTTTTGTCATTATTGAAGGTAATGTTTGATGCTAGCTTTCGATGTGCAGTATTGTTCATTGTGTCACTTTTCATTGCTCCACTTTTTACTGATCAGGGGTGACGTTATTTTGAGTTTTTTCTGTGCAACAAACTCTCCTTCACATTGAGAAATACAAGACACCTATCGTATCCAAGCCCTCCGTTTTCACTGTTTATTACAATTTTTGTTTTATTCTACCTACAGGACACATCAATTGTAACAACGGTGACCGTACCCCACGACCATGGACCCATCATAGCTACTACCAATGTAGAGAAGAATGGTAGATATAGGAGAAGCATGAGTCAGCCAGCCCTTCCTATCAAAGGTAAATAAGATGAAAGTCAGTGATGAAATGGCTACCCACACTGACAAATGATACATTCTGATTAGCCAACTTTGATTTCTCACTCTTTTGACTTTTCAGAATTTCAGAAAATGGTCAAAAACATATTGAAATTGCCTACTAAAATTAATAAATATACAACTGCATGTATACTCCAAGTTTAGTGGTGACTGGTAATAAAATTAACTTATTTAAAACTTGCAAGAAATCACATTTTCCTAATGGAAATGTTGCTTTGATTTCACTTATGTATAGGTTTGAAAACACTTGATGTACAATTTGATTCTGTATGAATTTATTCCTGTCATGAGCAGAACTTTGGTTGGACTTTGGAGCCAGAAGGGCATTAACTCATATAATTTCACAGAATTAATGCCCTCCATTAGAGGAGATGCGATGGATCAGGTGTAGAGCAGTCGTGTCGTAACCGGAAGGTCCTAGGTTCAAAACCAAGTCAATGCACTAGTGCCCTTTGGTAAGGCATTAATCCTCATTATATACATGCTTTCTTAGCAGTCAGGTTAAAAACTAAAAAGAAACAATCGAACATACCTGCCTGTTCTTACCTCACAGACGAGCAGTTCCTGTGGATGTCTCCGATCCAGCTGAGAACTCCAGGAAACAAGAGAGCCAGGATCCACACCTTCTGCACCAAGACAGTCATCAAACCAGAGTCCTGTGACCCGGTAAGACACGTCTCTGAGGAATAAAGGGCTATGACCCAAGACTGCACTTTTATAGCAATGTAAATGATTTGGAGAGGGCTTGATATCCCCCCCCCCCCCCCCTCTAAAGACTAAAGACAAGCACACACATCTCAACATGGAACAACTGAACCCCACACAAATTTTGCACACTCCTCCATAATTTCATGAACAAAATATGTCTCCAATAATCAGTCAGTCAGTGTAATTTATTAGGACTCAGAACATTGATTCTGTAGACAGTCTTGGCTTGATTAATTTGATTTGATTGTGTTAAAGATACCGTATTCCTGTAAATAATTCTTCTATGTTTCCATTGTTCTTCTGAGCCGCTCATTATTTCCTGTGCCACATAAAATGATCATGAATAAAACTGTTGTATCTTTTGCGGTAAGCCATTAAAAAAAAAAATTCCTGCCAAGTTAGCACCTAATGGTTTTTCAAAAGGAAAATAGACCCATCTTTTTAGAGCATATATTACTTTTGAAATATTCAATTGCTGTATTGTGAAACAAGTTGTATTGCTTTATTTTCAGTGTGGAAAGCGAATCAAGTTTGGAAAGTATGCCCTGAAATGTAAAGGTAAGTTTGTCAAATTGAGAACACCCTTTTAGACACATATTTCACAAAAATATATGACATTCCATTTCATTAGTGATTCCATATTTAAAAACTGATAGAGAATTGGTATATATGTAGTAGAGATTTAAAATTTTTATAAACCAAACCGTGAAATGCCTGTAGGGTAAAGAACCAGACAAAAATTTAAGTGATACCTATAGAGGTGGATAGGAAAGACTGTTATTTCAGAATCTATATTCAAAACACAAGTGAGTGAACATAGACCGGGACCTTTGTTACCCCTCATCTTTCTTTCATTTTATTTTCCTTTAACATGTTCGTGAAATGAAATTCCAAAGTTTAGAAAAGGAGATAATCAGTATCCTCCCCTTTGTTTCTTCCAGATTGCAGATTAGTCTGTCATCCAGACTGCAAGGATAGTGCTTCCTTGCCATGCGTGCCCACTGCTGGAACGCCAAACAAGACCAGGACAGCATCAGCTCTGGATGAATTCACTCCAGAAAATCCACCCTACGTCCCATCATTAGTGGTGAGACACATTCTCTTTCTGATGTCTCTTCCTTTTAATTTCAATCTCATAATATATATATATATATATATATATATATATATATATTATATTGTGTCTTTTTGCTCTGTATGCTTTATTGAATGTGTTACAATGGCATAAAACGAGTAGCAAAGAAAAGAAATCCACTTCTGAAAACAAATATTTGTACTGAAAGCAAAACGGGGGGAAAAAGCATGAATATGCATATAAACATATTCTTTCAAAATAACTTTTTTGTTCCATTTTTTTTGCTGAATAATAGACATCAATAACAGTGATATTTACTTTTATATAGTGCTTTTACACTAGTGTTTATAAGCATTGTACAGTTATTATTACTAACAGAGTGCTCAAGCAATTAAGGAATTTCTTCAAACTGCATGCTCATCTAGTTCGTCTGGGGGAAGAATATCAAATGTATATTAATATCTTGCAAAAGGTTAGTGCAGTCCAGGTATTAGAACAATATTCATAAATTTATATTTAATCATCTCAATGTAATTTTCTTTTTTCTCCCAGATGCATTGCATTAATGAAATAGAAATGAGAGGACTGACAGAAGAAGGTATCTATCGCATCTCAGGCTCAGAGAGAGAGGTCAAGGAGCTCAGAGAAAGACTCATACTCAAGAATGACCCTCATCTTGTAAGTTAAATTGCTTTTCATCGTCATCACTATTCACCACCACCACCACTACCATCATTATCAGCATCTTTGTCGTCATCACCATCATCATTACAATCGTTATCAACTTCTATTTCATCTAAAAAGCGTTTGGAAAGTTGCGAAATGTGGTTTTTAAGAAGAATGATGAAAATCCCCTGGACTGACAAAGTTAGTAATGAGGAAGTTCTTACACGAGCTGGAGTGCAAAGAAAAGTGATACATGAGATGTCGATTAGGCAGTTGAAGTTCATGGGTCACATTACACGTAAAGAAGGCCTAGAGAATCTTGCTTTGACAGGGAAAATTGTGGGAAGAAGGAGGATACTTTGGATGGACAGTCTGCAGAAATTGTTGGAAGAGAGAGGAGTGAAAGAACAGGGAGTGGTACTAAAACAGAAGGCTAGGAGCCGAGGGTTGTGGAACAGCATGATCGCCAAAGTCAAACGATATGGCACTTAGAGAGAGAGAGAGATCAACTTCATCATAGTAATTTCATCATTATCATTACCATCACCATCATCACTATCGTCATCGACACATTAATGATTATTCCCATTAATAACTTTTTCCAACACACTAGATCCACTTTGAAGAATAAGGATCAAAATGAATTCTATGAAGTCAACATTGCTCATTAAATGGAAAATGTACAATTTCAAATGTACAATATTATTTCAAATGAATAATGAGTTCGCAAATTAATATACAGTGCGTCCCAGAAAAAACGAAACCGAGAAGTATTGATGTTTTATCATAACTTAATCACAACCATAATTAATGAATGATACATATTTGGAAAGCTTAGAGTCTCCTCTTTCAGTTGATGCTACTCAGATGATGCATATTTCACGTATGAGTGATTAAAAGCAATTTGAAGGAAGGAAACCAAAAAGACATTTGGCGGGCGGTATCTGAATTTCGAAGAAAAAATCACATTTCTAGAAAGTTGAGTTTCTGCCCTTTCATATGACATCTCAATCAGGAAAAATGAGCGAGGAATGACAAAGTTCTGTTTGTTTAAAGTAGCCCTTACATTTTCACAATTTTAACAAACGAATTTGTTTTCACTGGGTGCCTGCCGTAGCAAAAAGCAGATTTGACAAAAGACTTAACTCCGTTTCGTTGACAATCAGCCATGCATGAAGACTCTCGTCTACGGCTGATTGTCAACGAAACGGAGTTAAGTCTTTTGTTAATTTCGTTTATTGATACGGCAGGCAGCCAGTGAAAACGAATTCGTTTAATAAAAATATGGAAATGCAAGCACTACTTTAAACAAACAGAACTTTGTCATTCCTCGCTCATTTTTCCTGATTGAGGTGTCATATGAAAGGGCAGAAACTCAACTTTCTAGAAATGTGAATTTTTCTTCGAAATTCAGATACCGCCCGCCAAATGTCTTTTTGGTTTCCTTCCTTCAAATTGCTTTTAATCACTCATACGTGAAATATGCATCATCTGAGTAACATCAACTGAAAGAGGAGACTCTAAGCTTTCCAAATATGTATCATTCATTAATTATGGTTGTGATTAAGTTATGATAAAACATCGATACTTTTCGGTTTCGTTTTTTCTGGGACGCACTGTATAAATTCATATCTACATTATTCGTTAATTCTTCTTAATCACTAATTCTTAGATACATGTATCAATAAGCTTTTTTCAAAATCATGAACAGAATATGCATATTGACTAAATGTTGTTTGATACCAATTGTGATATTTAGAGAAAGCCTTCATATGTCTTCTCTATTTCTTGGGCAGATGTTTTCAATATACAGTCAAACCTGCCTATAGCGACCGCCCAAGGGAAAAACAAAGAGTGGTCTTTGTAGACAGGTTCCTTTAGTACATGTTACAATAAGAAACCATTTTCAAGGGAAACAACAAATGTGGTCTTTGTAGACAGGTGGTCACTAAAGCAGTTTTGACTGTATCGACCAATCACTCACTAACAATGCTCTCTTTGTTTGGTATTTAGGAGAAGGTACGAGACATCCACTGCGTCTGTGGTGCCCTGAAGGATTTCTTCCGCAACCTTCCCGAGCCTCTGGTCACGTTTGAGCTTCACCTGGCTTTCATGAAAGCCGCAGGTTAGTATTGTTCTTGACAGTGTATCTGGTGGGGCGCATAGTAGTGGGATCCAACACCATCCGGATGTTTACCCAATAACGGGTGTTGACAATCATTGGGATAAGCCCTCGGTTTTATGTCCTACAGGCCTTATGTAGTGCTCTGCATTTTTCACCAATCCCTCCATTATCTTACTTTTCCCTCACCCTAAGACCTTCTGAGAGACTAAGGGGTATTAAATTGATAGTGGTGGTTATTTTACCCAACTGCTAAGAAAGCATCAATGCTTGTTAGTAAGCAACCAGGGTTTTTCTTGATGAGACCGCAGGTTTGCTTCGCTTAGACTCGTTCAGATAGAGAGAGATGAACCACACCTTTTTTAACCGTGTAAATGAATGGGACGTGCACTTTACAAAGGTCCTTTGTCAAAAGTTACAGAAATGCGAAGCGTGTTACACCTGTGCCATCACAACAAAAAATCGCAGTGATTACAAGTTAAATCTGCACAAGGCTTTATGTTTCTTGTACTTTCCTCTGTTTCTGTGTTATAGATATGTATGATATTGATGACAGTACGACAGCTATGTACCAGGCTGTGAGTGAGCTTCCTCACGCTAACAGAGACACCATGGCATATCTCATCACACATCTTCAAAGGTGAGCAACTCTTTCTACTTATCAAAGGTACCGTTTAAAGGGGGTGTAGCATGGCACATACTGGTTAACGCCATCTACGACTTCTTTTGGTCAACTGCATGTAAACGAATGGACTTGATTAGCGTTCAGCGCGCTGTTTCGCGTGTGTTACACGCACGTGAATACTGTGGTCGCGTAGTCCGTAGTTGTATTATACCCGAGTCAGGCCACAGGAAAGACACATAGTCTCATCATGCTACACCCCCTTTAACATTTTGACATGCTGTGAAGGTAGATGGACCGTCTATGAAGAGTTTCTTGCATCAAAGAATAAGAAAATAACATTCTCACAAAAAAGTGTTGAAAGATTATTAATGTTAAATTAGGGGAATATTAATGTTTACACACATTTATGACATCAGTCGTTGAAATTCACTGTTGTTGTTGATGCAGTATAGGGGGGGGGGGATTCTGTCACAATGAAGTCAACAGGACCACCAAGCAAATGTTGATCTAGTTGAAAGTATTTAAAAAAAGCACAAAGAAAAGGCAGTAAATTTACTTGTGACACAGCATAATTTAAGCAACTTTGTTATACCATAATTTTCTGTATTTTACAAACTTTTTCACTTTTGTCTTCTAGAGTATCAGAGAGCCCCGAATGTAAGATGCCGGTGTCTAACTTAGCCAAGGTGTTTGGACCAACTATCATTGGATATGGCTGCTCAGAACCAGATCCTATGCAGATGCTGAATGATACCAAGACACAACCAAGGGTAAGTGACCACACCCCTCTTCCCATAACCCCTCCCCACCCCTTTCCAGCCTCCCGAGTCCTTCATTGTCGTTGTCAATTTGTACTCTGTAGATACATTAAGGAATCTCTTTCATTCAGGACAGAGTTGTCTGAACAGCAGGGCCATTCTTACAAAGAGTTGTGATTGATCCAAATCAATCGCAAGTCCTCCAATCAATCGCAATTTTACAGTCTACTATCTCTTATGTACATAGTTGCGATTGATGTCAAATGCGAATAAGTGGCGATTGATATCAACTCTTTGTAAGACGGGGCCCAAGTGTTCTTACTGTACACCACAAACTGTCATGTCAAGCAAAGATGAATGATTTTTATGACTGATTTTTCTTTCTTTTTTTTTCTTTCCCTTTTGAGGATATGTTCTAAATTAATTAATTTAATGACAAGATAAGCCAGTTTTTCTTTTCATCAACGTCAGGTAAAGTTGTATTTCAATATGTGGATAAAGAAAATTGGTGTCAATATTGGCCTTTATCATTTATTATATTTCTATTTATTTCCCCATCAAGGTTGTGGAGAGGCTGATGTCACTTCCTTCTGACTTCTGGAAAGCCTTCATCAACTTTGAGGCTGAACAAGAGAACTCCACCATCTACGCCAACCGCCACAGGACACCTGGAACTCCTGGCCAGCCATGTAAGATTAGACTACCAACAATTAGAAAGAAGAACTTTCCGTCTTCATATAGACATTGCCCTGTCTCGTATAAACTCGCAAGTGAACAGGATTGATCACAGGTCCTCCTATCAATAATAGGTGTACAAACTCGCTAGTACAGAGTTGAGATTGATTTGAACCAATGACAACTTGTTTATAAGACAGAGTCCAGGGCCCTGTTTCATAAAACTTGTTACCAATAACAAGTCACAATAACTGTTATAAGCTACTGAAATCCTTCACATTTGATTGGCTGTGAGCAAATTTGTCATAGATCTGTGGCAGTTTTTATTGATAACAAGTTTTATGAAACAGGGTCCTGGTCTCTCTCTGTTAGTGCACATGTGCTCCCCTATCCTAACTCTTTTATGTCCAGTGATGCTGTAAACCGTCTTCAAAAAAAGTGTGTAAAATGCTTTTACTCACTTGTGCAAACTTATCTGTACGTTAGTAGATAGAGCATTGTGAACTGCACTACACAAACCATATTATGATAGTCTGAATTAAGGTTTTTACAGGCTTTATAATGTATAGCACGTTTGGGATCCTAACAAGTCTGAATGTCTTTTACAGGTTCACTTGGTGGAACCTACTGGTACCTCTGTAATAAGAATCACCTCAATATTTAGACATATTTTTTTCATTTTTTTTCCTTCATTACAGCCCACACTAGTATGCTAGGACCTGTACGTACCCCAGGTAAAACACCCGCTAAGACGCCCTCTAACAGCAGCCTTGGAAAGGCCAAGACGTTCCTCGGCAAGTCATCACTCACTCCAAGGTAAATATATCTTTTTCCAGTTTTTTATTTCTTATAAAGTTCTTAGAAAGTTGCATGGAAGTATATTTGTGTTTGTTTGTTTAATTATTTGTATTTAATACTGTGTGTTTTACTGTTAAAAGCCAAGAGATTCACATGAACATGTTTTAAAGTGAACAATTTATTAAACAGCATGTACATGTATCTGTATTGTATTCTTCCTTCAACATTCACAAAGACCACCCAGCTGAAATCTGCTAGCAGTAGGCAGGACTAATTTCGTCAAAGAAAAGGGTTAAGTGTTCCAGTTTGGTTTCAGGTTGGTTGGGGGTAAGGTTAGTGTTAGGTAAAGTGATAAGGCCATATAACCATAGAGCAATTGCCCCAGGGGCATGTATCATACCACCACATGCAGATATAGAGCTAATGGTTTTTTTCTTTTTTAATTGATCCACTGTTATGTTTTATCCGAACATAGCATGAAGAAAACCACAGATAAGAAGTCTTCTAGCATCTCTTCAAGGTTGGTTTAATCACTGCTAATAAGATCCTTCACAGTGTGTGGTTGAATTGGTCTCAAATTAACAGGGATCTGTTTTTTCTTAGCTTTAAAAGAGATCTGCCTATTTTTATTTAAGCAAGTGAAAATATGGACTTGCAATAGGCTTCCTGATTTATTTATTTTACAAATGTGAATATATTTGACCCAGGGAAGAGTGAGATATAGAATAAAATGAAAGAGGGAGAGGGATGGGAAGTGTGAGAGAGACAGAGTCAGGGAGAAATATGATGATAAAGAAAAAAAATATTAAAGGGAGTCACGTGTCAGTTTCCATGTGCAGAAGGTCATAATTCGCTGACACCAGACTTGGTGGAAATACCATTAATGGGAGTACAAATCTACACACAGCAAACCCGTTGGCCAGTCAAGAATTCCCCCCTAATCTCTCAGAGAATACTTGAGAACATTCGGGGACGGAAAAGCAAAGCAGGTCTAATGGTCATAAAATTCAAGGCTAACCCTGGTGATTGACAACACCTGTTATTGGGTAAACACCCGAACGGTGTCAAATTCCCCATGAGAGCTGACTACTGAGTGTCTTTAACATGTGTTAGTACAAATGAAGGAACTACATGTACATGGAGGCACAGTCGATAGGTGACATAAATGATAAATAAATGGGAAGGGGAAAAAATAAACAGAAATAGGGAAAAGAATGACAAAGAGAGATTAGGGGTGGGGCTGGAATTGGAAATCAGTGAAACAAATTTAGAGTTAGGGGATGAGAAGAGGCATTGGCGAGAGAGAGAGAGAGAGGATGGGGATGTGAAATGTGGTTTGGTATGTATGTATGCTTTACCAATGATCTAGAAAAAGATGCGATTTCGATAATAATAAATTAATCCAAGTAGAAAGGAAATCCTATAATTATGGCCCTGGCATACAGTAAATGTTACAGACAAGGCAACTGATCTATAAGCATACAAATACCGTTGTACAGTACTGTGAAGGATCTTTTCAGTTCAGAAAAACCATATATTTTTGCTTTATTTATATATATATTATATTATATTATAACTAATTTATAAAATATACCCAACGATATAATCTTTCTTCTTGTTTCTACCTTCCCCCTTTATTTGGAAAACTCAACAATTACTAGTCTAGACTCATTTTTATAGAGCTGTAGTTTCATTGCCCTCTGTAATTAGACTCCTGTTCAACCTCTCTCTCTTTCATGTCATAAACCTTGATAAAACAAATTTAAAATATGTGTGCAACGAAGAGGATATATAAAGTATAGGATATTTGTGTGAAAGGAACTGAGACACATGTGTGACTGTACTGTATCACCCTTTGTGTGTACTTGTGTTCTATCACCCCTCCCCCTTCCAATGTATATTGTATATATCCTATGTTCTATGTATGACTTTTTTATTTCTCTTCCTCCCTCCTCCCCTCTGCCTCCTCCTCCCCTCTGCCTCCTCCTCCCCTCCTCCTCCTCCCCTCCTCCTCCCCTCCCCTCCTCTGTCTCCTCACAACCAGTCTGAAGAAATCCTCTTCGTCTTCTTACATGAGCTCCACTAAAACGAGCACTGCAAAAAAGACAGTTGAAGGGACTTCAAGGTTTGTCAACAGCAAGGGGAGTTCACATACGGTTTGGTGAATAGCTGTTGATTCCAAAGTTCTGGAAGAGAACTAGCATTCATCCAATAGTTGACTGATATGTGAAGTCCCCAGTCCTGAATGTCTCTGTGACATCCTAACTATATGTCCGTCCTTCCCTAAAATTCTTCTGTATGTCTCATGTAAACAGTATCCATGGATCCATCCAATATTAACATCTGCATTCAATAATTTCACACATCATAGACTATGAATGTTTGTATATTAACAGGGAAAAAATTAATATTCATTTTTCGGGGGCTACTTTTCAACCTTGCCTTTGTGAAAATAACATTCTAAAATTTGTTTTGCATTGAACTCTATGCAAATTTAAGGGGGCTCTTTTCTGATTTTCGGGGGCTCTTTTGGGCATTTTGGGGGCTATTTCGCCCTGAGCCCCCGTGTATTTTTTTCACTGTATATTAAATAACCTTGTAATTGTTCAATCGTTGTGATCATTGCTCGTTTTGTTTTATGTATAAGTTCTGAGCTATCATTTACCTAATGTAGTCAACTACATGTATGTGGCATGGGGAAAATGAACAAGTATACATTCCCCAAACTCTGCAATTCATGATTAGATCTATTGTTTCTTTCTAATAAATGTTTCCTTTATTATTTACAGCTGTACTATGAATGTAGATATATTATTTACATTCTGTCATCCTTAATCTCATTCATTATCTGTATTGGTTGCAGGTTTGATAAATAACTACTAACCTTTCATTCCTACAGGTGCCAGGTTAGACTAACAAGATGCCTAATTATATCTCCTTAATATTTTATGCTTGCCCAATTCTGTTGGCAGAGCACTCACTGAGCAGGCAATAAATATAGCGGATTTATTTCTCCTTTTTATTCCCTTTTTTAATGTGTTTGAAATGTTGGCAAGTGAAGTAGATGAGTCAATTGGGAAAAAGGGAAAGTTGAGAAACTCTGCAATATCTGAAGAACTCTTAAAACAAAAAAATTCTACCCTTTTCTACTGATAAAGTATCAAGTATTATTATAAGATGGGTAGAAGAATCCCTGCAATCTGATTGGTCAATTACCATGTAATTATTTTTACTGGATGCACGCGATATCGGCGATCGATACCACCGATATCCTTTTTTTTTTAATAATTCTCTTCTTTTTTTCTTTTTTTTTTATAATTTTTTTTGGGGGGGGTGATAATTATTTGTTTTTCGTGTTTTTTGATAATTATAATGTTTAAAAAATTAAAAAAAAATCTATATTTTTTTTGTTTATTTTTTTTTTTTTTTAAGTTATAGTTTAATGTGCACTGACAATTTTTTTTTTTTTTTTTTTTAATTTCATGGTAAGTTAAAAATCATGCGTCCGGTAAAAAAATTACCGGACGCATGATTTTGCTATGCATCCGGTAAATCTGTAAAATAACAAAATTTTGTACTTTTGACAATTTTTGGGGCCCCATCTTATAAAACAAATGATGCACAGGTTTAATTCGTGGGTCGGTGGAATTGTGTGCACGCGGTACCTTTGAATTTGGTCTAAAACCATTCAAAGGTACCTTGTGCACACAATCCCTACCGACGCACTCAAACCTGTGCATCATTTGTATACTGGGGGGGGGGGGGGTAAATCCTCACTGGGGCAAGAAGTATGCAATGGCAAGATTGCTTGGCTTGATGGTTTTTATTTAACTGCTAAGAATGCTTGTAAGTAAGTAACCATGGGACCAACAGCTTTAAATTCCTCTCCAAGGGACTTGGAAATGAGGATTAATGCCTTAACAAAGTGTACTGGAGCATCGACTTGGTTTTGAACCCGGGATCTCCTGGTTACGAGACGGCTGCTCTACCACTGAGGCACCACGTCTCCTTCCATTGTAGATTTTTTTTTTTACAGCAAGTTAAAATTCCACACAACAGTGTAATATCCTTTTACCTCTCATTCCATTGTCATTTGTCTCTCATCTCATGTTTCATGTTGGTGTCATTGTGTTTATCTTTCATGACTGACACAGCTTTGGGAGTAGATCATCTCGAAGTTCAATGAGGTACACCCCAGGGTACATTGTTTGTCCTGAAGTGTTTGTGGTGTCTGTGCCAAAGAACTTGCAGTGAACTGAAAGTGTTTATTATTTATTGTAGTTATAGAGTTGTAGAGAGCTTGGAATAATGTTGGATAGCTGTCGTATCTGATTTGCGTGATTGCTCTTGTGTATTATCCTGTGCAGAACCAGGATGACTACCCTCAGACCAATACCCCCAACCCTGACAGCTACCCCAAGGCCCTGTTTGATAAAAGTTGATATCAAGTTACAAGCTACTGTTATAAGCTACTGAAATCATGGCATCTGATTGGCTGAGAGCAAATTTTTCATAGAAATTTAGCAGTTGTTATAGATAACAAGTTTTATGAAACGGGCCAAAGGACAATTACTCTCTAGGATAATGACATATTCTGTATCAGTACATCTGCATATATACACCTAGATTATTACCACCTCACAAAGAAAACAACTCTGTGCGAGAATCAAGTTATATTATGTATCAGCTTGACTAACCCCAGACTATCCCCCCCCCCTCTCCCCCCTCCCCCTACCACCACCACACCGTCCAACTGTGGCAGCTACTCTTGGACAACTACCTCTACCCTACTCCCCCCCCCCCCTTGAAATTGACCCGAATTACCCTCGGACAACTAACACCTGCATGTTCTTGTTGTGATGAAGTTGTTTCCCTATCCTCTTTCAATTTTGTTTTATCTTTGTGACCTTGTGTTTTGAGTCTCTGCTGAACATTTTTCTTTACTATCATGGTATCCTATTTGTTTGATCTAATTCTTTTTCTTTGATGTCATTCGTATCATCTCATGACAGTGCTGTTATTAATGACCTTTACATGTAATGTTATGACATCTTAGCTGTTGTTACTCTGAGCTGAATATGTACCAATATTCTTTGTTTCCTTCTTGGTCTGCTGGTGTGTACAGCATATACATGCTGATTATTTTTAATATATTTGTATATGTGCAATGTAAATTTGTGTACTGCTGGAAAAGTATGCACTTTGCCTTTTTCATATTCCTCATACAGTATATTTCTGCTCTTTCATTCTAATCTCTCTCTCTTTCTCTGATGTTTCACTGGCAATTGTGAAACGACCCTTTATCAAGGAAACCGTTTATATGATATGTATCTGTCCTGTGGATTCCTCAGCCTCTGTTTACGGCAATCTATTAATTGTAGTGTGCTGTGCTATATTTGTTTAATCAATTTCCTCATAAAGCACCACTGCTTGTGTTCAACAAATAAAAGGGCAGATCTTATTCTTTGCCGTCATAGGTAGGTTTGTATAAAATATTGTCTCCTGGTGAACAGAAGGGCATTAAAGTCCCTCTAAAGTGTTGGAGCCCAAAAAATTGATGGCAAAATTTCACTTAAACTGTATCATGATGTGAAAAAGGATGTTATTTACAACACATTTCTGCAAGGATTTTCAAACAAATGTTATTGATGAAAGAATACAGATTTTAGGTTTTCTGTGAAAAACAGAAAACTTATGTATGCATTCTTTTATCAATATTTTGTCATCAAACACATTTTCAGTGTGTCCTAAATGACATCTTCTTGCACATTATGATACAATTTAAGTGAAGTTTTGCCATCAATTTTGGGGGCGAATTTGGGGCTCCCAACACTATGATCACATGGTGTGGGAAATGAATGTTTCTAGTTTTCAACAGATAACACAAGAATCACACAGCAAGTTAATGATAATATACTCAACTACGTCCTTTTGTCTCTTTCACCTCAGGTTTGGCAGTAAGAGCGATCGCAGCAAGAAGGGCACTAATTTCTTTGCTTCACCGACACTCCGCTAGATGAGAAGTGCCCTCTAGAGGTCATCAGGAACGACGCTACCATTGGTTTGTGTATAATTTTGAGACTGCTGTCTTCAGTCAGGTGTTATCAAATAATTTTGGCGCCAGCTGACAAAACTGCTCCAGATAAAGCATCTTTTCGTTTGCCGGATTGTAACTCAGAGTTGATTTGTAAAATTATATATTTGTATTTTAAATGATTGCTCAATGATAATAGTCAAATCCTGCATAATCAAGGAAAACAATGTATTGACTACAACTATGTATTCCTAATGTTGGCGATAGACAGTGAATAATTGCAGAGTACTGAACAGAGATTGATGAAGAAATCAAATGAGTAGTCCCATACACATACATTATGTGTGGTGTCCTACATGTACCTGCAGGTATAAATGAGAGTTTTCTCAGTGGATTAGATTTCTGTTACATTGCTTTTATAATTTTGGTCCATACACCAATCTTTCTTGTGATATGTATACTGTAGTCAAGAATGACTTGAAAGGAAGTTTCTTGTTCATTTGAATTCGAGGGCCCCATTTCACAAAACTTGTCATCAGTGACAAATGACAGTTTTTGTTATAAGCTGGTGAAATCCTTGCTTCTGATTAGTTATCAGCAGATTTGTCACTGATTTCGTTTTTCTTCTCATTTTTCATTGAAAAAGGGCTTTGTGAAACGGGTCCCAGAACTCAAGATTAAGTGTAACTCATATATACTCCAGGCAAAACGCATTTGGTGAATTATATTGGACACCGACCTTTTCTGATATATACTAATTATAACAAACAATGTAGATAGAGCTATTGCATGGAAGGGAATAGATGAAACGTTTATATCTTTAGCTAGCTTGTGCAATATAAAAGAGGATGTATTAATCCAGCTGTGCATACATCCAACTTGGTTAGAGACAGGTTTTATTATTTATTTATTTTTCTTTCTTCTCTTGCAAGTATTGATAGAAATCTTAGAACTCATGACCTGGGGGGCGTTTCACAAAACTTGTCATCAGTGACAAGTGACAGTTTTTGTTATATGCTACTGAAATCCTGGTTTTTGATTGGTTATCAGCAGATTTGTCACTGATTTTTGTTATTTGTCATTGAAAAAATGCTTTGTGAAACGGGTCCCCTGATTGCACAAGTACATTATAAAAGGCATTGCCATACTATATGTGCCTGAATTTCAATTATAAACCACTTTTTCTTTACAAGAAGAAAATATTTTGGAGACGGTGTCCATTCCATTTTCCTTGTCCAGATCTTTGTATATATAGCACTTACCATTAAGAATACACATGTTAAATATTTAGTTTACTAGTTTAAAAAATGTTTAAAAAACATGTACAAAACTGCAACTATCTAATCTAAAAAAAATACTTGTCAAAACTGATGGGAGGTATTACATGTACAAGCATCTAGTCCGGATAAACCATAAATTAAATAGAATGTATGTGAATGATGTGCATTACTTTCTATGACTATCCCATTTTCAACGTATTTATGTTAGTGTAAAGTTAATGTATTGTTCAAGTTTTAATTTTTGAGATCCAGAAAGACAGTAATTCACGTACTTTGACGATTCACGATTTTTTCACAGAGTTAACACCCTTCTGGCTCTCATATGCATGATTTGAAATTACTCAAAATTATTGTGTATTAATTATCACGAAGCAGGGTATATTAAACTGAAGAATAAATTGTCTTTACATAACAACATTGGTGAAGTTATTTCGTACCAGTGTCCATTATAAGGCGTCGCAGTTCTTCAGGTTATATATTCAATAGGATTACCTTCATTGGCGGTTTGTTTGTTATTTTACTTACAAACATCCAAAGTCACATACCAGTACATGTATCATGCAAATGAGTTTACAGTTATCTAAAATATGCTCTCTTTTCATGGCAGCGTTTTCTATAAAAGCTGGTTCGAGTTCATCTCTTGTGTTATTTGACATCATAAAGTAGACGAGGGGGGATATCAGTACTTCTTGACTGTAGTTGAAGCAGGTTGCACATTAAGTTTAGGTCTCGGTATGTCACAGAAGTGGAAAGTCGATGTCAGCATATTTTGGACAGTATGTACAAAAGCAGAAGCAGAAAGTAACTATCTCTGTATATAATGTACATTTTTATAACCAACTTGTAAACATGTACAAACTTTAATTACCTTTAATAAGCTGTATTTAATCATCGTCATCATATCCAATAGTCATTTATCATGATCAAAAGCTTGCCCAATATGTTGAATTATCTTTTGCAGACTTATATGTATATGAGGGTGAAGGGAGGCTGAAATAAGAAGTTTATTTTTTTCTTCTTTCAATTCATCCTCTGGAAGTCTTCTAATTATCTACCAGTAAAGGTATGAGAAAATGTTCATTGGCTATGATAATTTACCGCAAAATTATAATCGGTGATAATCGCTTTTTATAATGCAAGGACCACTTATGACTTCTTTCTTTCTTTCTTTTTTCGTGATGCACTTCCACATTACTAAATTGACAGTTATCAAATTACCATTCGTTGATACTCTGTACATAGAATTATCTGGTCTGTTGCATAATATGTATTGTGCCTTTTTGTATTTGAAGGTGAATGCTAGAATGTTTGATTAATTCAAAATGCAAGTATATGTTATGCCCTTATGTACATTTAATCTAGGAAATATGAAAATAGATAAAAGGCCAAAAGAAGTACTGGTAGTCATTTTAAGCACAGACATGTATAGATTGTTCGCAGGTGGCACATGTATTTTGGTGACATTTTTACGAGTATGATTCTGACAACGTATCTAAATGTTTGTACATGTGTAGCTGTTTTGTTTTGTTTTGTTGTAGAATAAATCTTGATTTCTTTGCTTGCCTTGCACATTTATTATGTCTCAGACAGCAAAAGAGTCAGAAAAGCTGAACCAAATCATTAAGTGTCCTTTTTTTATTTGTGTCTGGGTAGATGGTTGGGTGGACACTCTGGTTTTTGTTTGCCATTTAGTTCATAAACATGTACTTTGCATATCAATAACCTTTGAAAATATGTACCTATTTTAGAAGGAAAGAAAACATTTCTGACATGCATCTTTGTCTCTCTCCTCTTTCTGTCTTCCACTTTTTGTCTTCCACTTTTCATCATCTATTTTCTTGAATACAACTCTTGCTCTATATCCACACACAAAATCATAATAAAAATCTATCTGACCTCATTATGATGCAAATAGAGCTTTTTAAAAATGCATCTTCCTTTGAAGAAAATAATCTTTAGGTGCCCTTTTGATTTTTCAGAAAAGTTTTTTTCCGCAAATGATTTTCTAACACATCTAAAACGACAAAGCTTTTACAAATCTGTACACATCTCAAAAGTTAAGAACAAGGGAGAATTTATTATACTGTACATCATACTGTTTATTTCCCATGACAAAATGATCATTATGAAGAACATATCGATTACAAGATTATCATGCACGGACGTCTCGATTGTTCCAAAAATAATACCAATACAATAAAATCGTAAATCAGGGGGATTGAGTTCTCATAAAATATTTGTATGAAATCTAACACAGAAACTAATACAAACTTTCAATTCATATGCAAATATATAAGTAGTCTGGTATAATTAATTGAAAAAGGGAGGACTCTTCAATGAAAGGATGAAACCTTATATAAGGCTAAACACCTCTAAGATTTAGGATACAAGAAAACTAAGTCGTAAAAGCAGAGAGTATCAATTGTGGGATCTATTCAGAAAGATGTAAAAAGGTACGAAGATCCAGATGGCAACAAGATGATTTTTTCATCTTGATTGCATTTTTATTACACTTTATAAAATGCAGCAGGTTTAGAATTGTGAGCATCCTTAAAAATATATGTGTAAATCGGGGGGGGGGGGGGGGGGGGGGGCTTGCCAAAACATTCAAGCAAATGTAGGTCGAGGGTTGAAGTGAGGTTACAGTTCACATGTAGGTCAAATGTTACAGTAAATGGCATTCTGCTGTCCAAATGCATATTACAGATACATGTAGGCCTGTTTCTTTTTCAAAAATAGATACAATAAAACAAAATCATAAAAGAATTCAATTCCTATTCAAAGCACGGTGACATTTGTGAGCACAAAACATTGTCCAAATCAAATTCTTTGGTACACTTGTTCCGCAAAATGATGCTGAAAAATTACATTCACAAAACAAAATATATTCACCATGGTGTTTGTGCAGTGATATCCAACCAATCATTGTGATGAAACTGGTTTAAAAATAGGCAAAGGAATATATTCAAAGACATTAATCAAGTTTTCTTATGATAGACACTTTCTCCTTTGACTTGTTAATAACCCCAACACTTCATTTCTTCTCAATATCACTTCCTTTACTGTGGAAAAAATTAAGTTCAAACACCTGTTTCCTGAATGGCCATTAAAAGAAACTTTCTAGAGATGATATTTAGACACTTGATAAACAGGAAAATCATTCAATACTTTAAAGGAAGCAATAAACTGCATTACAAACCTACTTGTGGCATACAAGATGCTACACGTATGTCTGCATCCCTTGTGCTTGAAAATTCAAGTTCCTGTTTTAAAGTAAAGTCAGTAATATTTCTAAGAAGAAGTGACTGCCATCAAAATAACACTTGTGGCAACTCTATTTGCATATACAGCTAACACATTATATGCATCTTGTGTGTTATGACATTACAAAAAGTGCAAAGAAAAATGTTTTCAATCATTTTATCTTTCCTTATCTCGTCATATGATTACAAGGCAGAACGTTATATGGGTTTTGTGAAAGAGAGGGGAAAAATTTCAAAACAATGACTTACAAATTTAAACCTCTAAAATAATTATTTATCTTCACATCATAAATGAAGGCAAATTATTTCCTTTTTTAAAGATGGCACCAATTAGAAACATTTGAAATCCATGACTACAGCTAGGCTAGATTTCAGAAAACTAAAACCCATGAATGACTGGCTACATATTATGGCTCGCTCAGATATGAAATTGTAAACCTCAGTATTCTTTTCTTTATTACATGTAAACGAAAGGCAACTTTGCGCGACAAAGGACCTACGCATATTCACAGCGCTCTGTGTTATGAGATACAGAAATGTGAGCCATATTACACTTACGTAATAAAGACAAAAACACAAAGCAGTTTATCACTTCATATCTGAATGTGGGTTTATGTCTTTATGAATGCTGATCACACATCTTGTACATCAAAACAACAAACCAATTGTCCCGGCATGAATATGGATGTCGAAAATGACAATGCCAAAATGAATTAGTTTGCGAGTGTTCTATTCACAGCCGATGTAAGCATGCATTTGAAAAGAAATATGTCATTCAAGCAACGCATTCATGAATATCATCAATTCCTTGACTCAACTTGCTACCGAGCTTGAAATGATTGATCGCAAAGAGAAATGTACAATCTGTAATTTGATTAACCATTATCCTGTACATAATAGTGAGTTACATGCTCTATACAATTTGTAATATTTGTGAGGATACAGTCCATACATGTACTTACACTTGGTTAATCTTTGAGTTGCCAATTTGCATTTGATAGATTACAGGGGTGATAGTGAGCACTAAAAAAAAAAAAAATGTTTTTTTGTTTTCCCCTCAACCCACGCCCCCCTTGAGTAAAAAAAGAGAAGAGGAATCGCGGGGAAATAGTGGCATCTAACAACATTCCCCCCTTTCGAGGGAAAAATAGGGAAGATTAGAGAAAATAACGGGGATATCGGTAAAATCAGGATAAAAGAGGTAAAAAGAAAAAAATCAGGGAAAAATCGGGAAAAAACTAAAAAATTGGGAAACCGATATATATATTTAGTCAGCGCTGACAGTTTTCCACCAACTAATGTTGATGAAACACCCCCCTGGCCTGAGATTACTACTTTTTATTGTGCTTTGCGATATTTCCCTCAAACTTTCATTGTTCAGTTTCTCTCAACTTATCATAATCAGGATGTACTCGCACCGTTATGACTGGTTCATATATATGATACAGTAAACTGTGGCAGTTTTTTAATAGACTGTGTGAATGGAGCAGCAACTGTACTATGTGCAAAACAAAGGTACTTTGCATCTTCACCGAACTCAGAATTATAAGATACTGAAATGTCACCTACATTTTATGTGAATATTGTTTTTTAATGCCGCCGTTTATCTGGAAGAAAATGCTCGATACCAAATAACTTTTGGATTTGACCGACTTCTCTTTTTTTTAAAGCAAAAACAAAAATACTGCATATCCACATGGGTTCAAGACGCCACTTAACATAAAGAGTGTTCACATAAAATCTCAAAGAGTGTTTCTGTACAGACTTAAGATTGAAACATGTCAGTATGAACTGAACAGCCTCTAGATGCGCTGTGCATACCGGTAATCAAGGCACCCTTGTCATACTCTGAATTTGTCCGTGAAAAATTTCGAAATCAACAGTATGTTTCTGCTCATTTTATATACCTGGCGCGCTTCAACTATAGTTTATGATACAATAATATACACAAAAGACACTAGAGTAAGTGGTTTACATACATTTAAATAGATAGAAATTGGAAAAATAAATCAATAAGTATCTACGAATGAAATCGCCCATTGAACGCCAGGAGGGCCTAAATTAGATAGTTTTACATAGGCTTAATACCCTTCTGGCTCCAAACAGATGAAATGTACATGCATAGAATGCAATATGGATTATCCTGCTTTTTCAATAATAATTTAAAAACACAACAAAAAATCACAAACTTTGCGATTTGCTTAAAATATCTTAATTTAAAATGCAGAAAAATATTTGCATATCATACTGCATGGTGTCAAATACATGTAGATCTTACAAATGAGTGATTGAAGTGAGCACGCGCACTGCTTGACTTTTAAAACTTTGAATATGTTTTGCTGCCCTCAATACAAAGTATTTATCATGCAAATATTAACACATTGTATGTTACCGCAGTTATATGGCACTGAACAAAAATCAATGCAATACAGACATGTACAACCTTTGAGCGTATCATAACATTTGAAGAACAAAATATATTTCGAACCATCACATCCCACACCTGCCCCCTGTTTAAAAAAAAAACACTTTTCACTAAATTAAAACATTAAAATGTCTTTCTCTTAAAATCCCTTTGCGTCGCTACATGTATTTTGTCATATAAAAATGTAAAGTACCAATTAGTGTCATACAAATGTACATGTAGTATCTCAGATCATTGACCTTTCAATTGACCTTTCGCCTTGTATGCAAACATGGCACAATGTTTTCATTGCAATCTTAAGAAGATCATTCGTGAGCCCTTTTTGGCACTCGCATACTCCAGTATGATGAATCGGAGGTTAAATGACCACTGCTCAGGAACGTTTCAATCTTTATGTGCAAAAATGGCTACGAAATTCAGTACAAATTCCCACTCTGTGTTCATAGTATTATTGTTGCATTCATATACATGTACAATCAATGATGATAATTGTGAGGTTAAATAAGTGATCACTTCTACGTAACATTTCACATTTTGTATGCAAAGTGGCATTTACATTGTAGAGTTCATTACAAAATTCCACTCCATGCTTTAATACAAGATCATTCATGAGTCCTTTTTGCACTTGCATACTCAATCATGATATTAATATGGAGGTTAAATGATCACTGCTATGTACCATTTCAATCTTTGTGCAACAATTGACACACATGATTCGTTACAGAACTCCTTGTTCAGAAATGTCATTCAAGTCCTTTTTGCATTCACATAATATCACAATTGGAAGGTTAAATAATCATTTTGCAAGTGACACATCATTCTGTGTGCAAAAATGGCACATATACTTAAAGTTCATTACAGTGTTACATACTCCATGTTCAGTAGATGGTAAATGAGTCCTTTTTGCACTGGCAGATTACACACACTATTCCAGAGACAGGTCTCTCCTTGTGTGTTACAACGAACAGTGGCAATCAACTGTGAGGTGTGTTCTCATACTGCTATAAAGTACTTCTTGAGCGGTGCTTAGCCCCTTTTGTGGTGTGTTCTCCGTGGTAGGGCAATGTGTTCAAAGACAGTCAGCATGTAGACACTCAATATTAGAACAGTGTTAACAGGATTCAGTAAAACACACTCTGTCATTCATTTGGAGGAGTAGCTCGTTCGATTTCCTATGTAATAAGTGACGATCTGTTGCTCCCGAGATCACTTTGTGCGCGAAGTGATGGTTCGACTATTCTTGGCTTACGTGTACCGGAACACAACCCTGTTCTTACATTACTTGGCACTGCATCCATCAGAGTTGGGGACTTTTGGAGACTTTACAAGTTTGCCGGAGAGCTGGATACTTGCTGGCCTGTTACCACTGACAAGAGTTTGAGTAGAACTACAAAAGGCTCTTCTGCTAGCTACTTCTAGGATATCAAAAAGAGACTCTGTAGAGATAAAACAAAAAGGAAGGTGCAGAAATGATAAAAGAGGGATTAACATTAATATTCTTGACTGAATTAACAAATGAAGGGAAATTATGGGAGTGAACATTTTCCAGTAGCAACTTGACGTGACCCTACCGCAAATACGACGTTCGACAGTAGATAGCGACCTTTATCCCCCACTGCGCAGGTCAGCACATCCGCAAATACGATACTGGGGAAGACGATGTACAGCAGCATCAACTAATTCCTTATTTTACTAAACTATTGTTCAGGTTTCATGAACTTCCCCCAATGATTTGATGAGATTTGTCAAGGTACCATCAAAATCTGTTGATCATATTTTATTGGTTCTGAAACTACAATTTCCATCAGAATTTCCTGTTCTCGACCTATTGGTTTTGTATAAGAGCCGGAAGTGCCTTTGCCATATATACCCGTGGTCTGTGCTGCCCTCTATGGCCAAATAGCGTAGTTGCAATAGCCAGAAAATTCATATTCCAAGCATATTAACATACAAATTGGCAATTACACATTTAATGTACAATGTACATATGTGTACATGAGTACATTGACATGTAAATGAAATGAAGGACACTGCAAAAGACGTGGACAATGTTTTCTCAGACATTTACAATGTCATGTGTGAACAAGACATTAGCAGTAGATGTATAATGTACATGTGTTTCTCTGAGGCCCTGTTCACATAGCATATTATTCTCACCGTACTTACGAGAATGGAGGACATTGAAGAGACAAAGTGACAGACGGGATAGAAACCTTCGTCATCTTCTGATCTGATTGGCGATCCATTCTAAGCCTTGATATAATCTACAGGGAGGCGGGGAGAAAAGAAAACAGTTGTATCATTATCATTCAAGAGTATATAGTCTCTGAATGTTGAAACATGTATCAAATGATCTGAGAAAAGAGCCCAGTCTTAACAAAAATCATTGTTGGTCTGAAAAGAAGATAGTTGTATCATTATCATTCAAGAGTATATAGTCTCTGACTGTTGAAACCTGTATCAAATGATCTGAGAAAAGAGCACAGTCTTAAAAAGAATAATAGTTAGACTGAATGGGTCACAAGTCCTCAAATCAAACAAATGTTTATGCCACTAATGGTATTTCGATAAAAAGGTGTTCTCAATCTGCCTAAAAAAAAACCCTTATAAACTACGGCATTACTCATGCATCCCTCTCCAGTAAGAGCACAGAATACCTGTACATGTATATATTGAGGGATCAGTGACACAAAGCCGTAACTCCATTTTGGCCATTTTGATAAAAGGTGGTTTAAAGATAGAGGTCCACTTGGGCCTTAAGGAGTTAAGTCCATGTTTCACTAGCCATTGACTTCAATAGGGTGTTGGGTGGAGTTAAGTCTTTGTGTTTCCTGGAAAGCCCACATTTTTCTGAACATTTTGATATCAAATACTCATTTTGGCAAAATATGGAGTTACGTCTTTGTGTCACTGAACCCTCGATATATGCATTCTCATTGTCCCTGAACTGTTGTCTAAATGTAGTGAACTGCATACAAACTGGCCCCATGGTCAGATGTCTATAATAAACCAGTGGCATTCTGATAAAAGGGGTCCACTGTAGGCAGGTTTTACTCGCCCCTCTCCCGTAAGAGCACAGCAGGCCTGTATCTGCCACTCATGATCTTTGATATAGACAGGTGGCTAAATAAGACCACTACAGACAATTGGTCATTTTTTTTAAAGACAAGGTCAGTATAGACAGGTGGCCTTTTTAAAGGTGTCCACTATAGACAGGTTTTACTCACCCCTCTCCTGTAAGAGCACAGCAGGCCTGTATATGCCATGCATGATCTTTGACTGATGTTAGGTTGAGCTGTTGTGAGATTTCCGCCGATGACATGGATCCCTTGAGGTCTTGTTTGTTTGCGTAGAGGAGTACTGCAGCATGCCTCAGGTCCTATCAAAAGCAACAAAAGTACAATGTAGATTTCACAGATTCTTAAAATGACTTGGTATCATTTTCTCAGATTCTGAAACAAAAACCTGGATTTAGCTCATGCTGCAATGATAATTATAAACCTTAAGGTCAGTCAGGAAAGGAGAATCATTTCCTGACTGACCTTAAGGTTTATAATTATCATTGCAGCATGAGCTAAATCCAGGTTTTTGTCAGGAACTCCATGACTTTTACAAGCTGATCGATCGCCTGTCTGATTATCAAGATATTTATGATTGGAAATCAAAATAAAATTTTCCGTTAACACTACAGTCTATTGGGGAAAATGAGTATGGTAAAACTGGCCACTCAAAGATTTTTGCTTTTATGAGGTACTTCATGATCATTGAAGCGCAATTTTGTAGGGCTTCAATATTATACCATATCACAGACACCGATAATAGGGCAATGCATCTCAGATTTAACATTGTTAAACGATGCCTTTTATTTGGTTGTACAGCACATGCCCCTTTGGCAATGGCTCTGTAGTCGATTTCAAACGATTACTGAAATCCTAACTTCAACACTGAACCAAACACTATTCATAACCCTTACCCTAACTCTGAACTTCACCCAAATCCTGATTCCAAACATAACCATGGTGCGATGAAGATGTGTATAACCAGTAAAAAAAAAAAAAAACACACCTATGTGTGCTCAAGGCTTTTAATTATACAAACCTCTCTGGTTGGCCTTTGATTTTATGTTCCTTTCTGATTATTTGACAAACCGCATTTCAATGAAAATCACAGATACATGTATAACATCAAAATACATGTACCGGGACATGTACACCTGTACCTGGTACAATATCGTTTGATCGTATCTACATGTATAAAGTACTTAGAAATACTGGTATGGTATAGAGATGCGATATAAATTCAGATTTATTATATGCATTTCATATTAACATAAGTGGAAAAATTGAAGGACATATTCAACAAGTTTAATTCCAATGACTTCTTTCTTTGTAATCAGAATTATTAAGGATCTCTATAAACAATTTCCCCTCGTTTAAGGAAAGTGGAGGGGGCTGAAATGGAAATCAATATGAAGCATCTAGACAAAAAGAGAGCAATCAAAACATAACGCTGTGAGATATTTCTCTCTCTCTCTCTCTCTCTCTCTCTCTCTCTAGTGAATATTTTGAGTAGCACTTAGGATTAAATTTCAGGTCACCCTTTGATCTACATGTACATGTACTGTATGCACTAGACACCATTAGAGCATTATAAAACCCTCCACCCATCTAGTAGTGGTTAGCTATTAGGGAAAGAAATGACATCTTAAGCATTGCTGTGTCTATGCATAACGAACAGTCAAACACTTAAGCACGGTGTGATCCTATCTGTAAAGTGCTTAGAGATAGTATTTCTTTAATATTAATTATTAAGTGATATATAAATCCAGATTTAATATCATTTCATAATATGAGTTGACAAATTTAAGGACATATTCAACTAGTATAATTCCAAGTTCTATTTTGCTATCATAATTAAGGATCTCTAACACTTGGGGGGGGGGGGGCTGAAAAGGAAATCAATATGAAGCATACCGGTAGACAGAAAGATAGCAATCAAAACATAGCGCTGTGAGATATTTCTCTCTTACTAGTTTCTAGTGAATATTTTGAGTACCAGTATGGTAGTCATGGTATGGTAGCACTTTGGATTAAATTTCAGGTCACCCTTTGATCTACATGTACTGTATGCACTAGTCACCATTAGAGCATTATAAAACCCTACACCCATCTACATGTAGTAGTGGTTAGCTATTAGGGAATAAAATGACATCTTAATCATTGCCGTGGCTATGCATAATGTACACTTAAAGGTAATACAAAGTTTTGGGAATTTTTGAAAATTGGGTGGATAGCGATTCTTTACAATTTTGATATATTTGGATGCCCCTGTGGATGTATTATAAGCACTAGAAAATTTAGCTCCTAAAACACTATTGATTTGGAGAAAAATTGAATATAAAAATTTACCGGTGCTCCCGGTAAATTTTGATGAACTTCAAATAGCGCCTACGGCCGTACAATGGTAGCTGCGACCATGAAAATCTCAGAATATGTAGTTGTGATATACATGTAACGGTAATAGCAAATCGGTCGATTTTATTAAAATAACATTGTTTTATAGCTAAATTAATATATTGACCTTGAGAGGGTGCCATACAACATAAAGAGTTTATTATTTACAATTTCATCACTTTAGACTCGATTTCAACCGCGACAACGATCACTGAATATTGTAGGATCGCCTATGCTTCCAATATGTACATTTGAACCAAATTCATGACCCCATACCAAAACTTTGTAATACCTTTAAGCATGGTGTGACTCGTGCGACCTACTTACATGTAGTCTATGATTCAGTGATTCATCTTTTAAGCTTTTCAATTAACAACCTGTCACAATGAAACTGCATTGTAAATATCATGCCAACCTTTTTTGACATGTGCATTACATTTACATGCAAAAATAATTAGAAAAACAAGGCTATATACGTATGTCAATTTTGTACTTTATCTACTGACATCTAAATTGGACCTGTACATTGTACAGCAAACAAAGTGACAGAGAACCAATAACATGCATACGAAATTGACATATAAAGTATTGTTTTTCTAATCATTTTTGCATGTTATTGGTTCTCTGTCATTTTGATGTCAAAAGATATAGTACAAAATTGACATTTTAATTAAAATTTGTCTGTAGACTGTATAATTCTACTTTTGATCAAAACATAACCATATGTACATGTATGTACATTATGTATGTAGTATAATATAAACATGTAATGTCCATTGTATGTACATGTACTGTACTTAACTCTACTTTTTCATTAAAATCTAATTATAAACACTAAATCAAATTTTGATCAAGCTGAAATTTAATCAAAATGGTGACCATATGTTTGGAAGATATGACATTAAATCAATGTACCACAGCCATAAACATGCTGAATATTAAATTAATACAGGTGCAATTTTAATCATTTTCCCCTTTGAAATAGGAGTGAACAAAACCATAATCTTGGGTTGATTAATGATAAATCAAAGTTTGACAGCATTGATTTTCCAGTTCATTTTGCAATCACCTGCATACCAGTATGTACATTACGAGTGATATTCACTCAGGTATGTAGTGTGAGCGCTGTCACCAGTGGACGGTGGACGTCACAAACCAAATCACAGCACAGCACAGGAGCGTGCATGCATGCAAATCGAGGCACAAGCAGGGCACTCACTCCCCATACATGTATACACGTGGAACTTCTTCTATTCTCTATTGATTCATTCATTATGCAGTGCTTAGGGCTTTATGATGAAGCCCCATATGCTGCAACAACATAAAAGGCTTAATAAGGTAATGAGTTGAGTATAATAGTCAGACAGCTGCATTTTTTTTTTTTCAGAGCACTTCTTTGAAGTACTCTTTTTAAATCCAAAGGTTTCTTTCAGAGTTTCATAGAAATCTGTTATACTTTAATAATCCACTTTACATTTTGTAGGCCTAGGTATTAAAGGTAAAGATCAGTTCTGGTCATGCGATTGCATTGTGAAAGAAACGTTGTGGAATCGATCAAATAAGGTTGATCATCTAGCGTATTGGTGTGTACTGCAAGGTTCTGGAATCATCAAAATGATAAAAAATTTGACCCAGTCTTGGTAAAGTTACAAGCACTGTAAACAGAAAAATGTATATGGGACTACGCGACACATGGGCGATATCTATATGCAGTCCGGATATATACATGTATAATAATTTACCAAATATATCAATTAGTAGGCGGTTTCCCGGCAAAATTTGTATCATCACGTATTAGTAAAAACATTTTCTTTCGCATGATTGGTAATAAGAGCTTCCATTTCATTTTTTAGAGGGGGGCGTTTCCAAAACTGGTCTTTACCTTTAATAACTTTCAAAGACTGCTATTATCTTACCTCATTAGCTAACATCTGGTAGAGTTCTGCTTTGCTTATGTGCAACCTTTCTCTGTCGGTACTATCAATTACTAGAATGATGAACTGAAACAAGAAACAAGGAAACCAATTAGTTAAGACAATTATACAGGATGGTACAATCAACACTAGCCTATTTGCAAAGAGCAATTAACAATGGTGAAGTATGGAAAAGAAATATTATTTCATGTCTTTGCAATACATACACTTGTAAGGCTATCTTATAAATTTTAATCACAATTTTGTTGTTGTCAATCAAGAAGTTACTTTAATTTTTAAACGGCAGACAAATGACACAAAATTACATATTAGTGAAAGTTTTAGGAAGGTTCATTAATCTACAGTACATTGTATGACAGGATATGACAGAAATCAAAAAGTTATGAACTTTTTAATAAAAATTGTAATCAATCAAATAAAAATTAACATCTTTAATAATTCACATCCATGTACATGTACATGTATGTAGTCATGTACACATGTACTGTACATGTATACAAATGTAAATTAAATTTGAGGGCATCCCTTTGTTTGTTTTACACACGTATAGACATTTTATAGAATTTGAATATTCTCAGTTGCTGTGATCTATTATTAAGAATGTGTCCAGTAACATACACTGTATATCTACAAGGGAAGATGCCTCACGAATAAAAGAATAGCAAATTAACACATTTTAATCAACAACATATGGAAGAGATGCACAGTGTTTGATGATTACAATTTTAAAACTGCATACATGTAACTTTCTTATCCCTAAAGGCTCGTTCAGATATGAAGTAGCAAACCGCTCTGTTTCTTTAAACATAGATATGTTAATATATTGTATGGCAACTGTGTACGCAACCGAAGCCTTGCACATATTCACAGTGTTATAAGTACGGTACAGAAATGTGAAGGGTATTAATTACCAGCACAATAAATGTAGGTCATTATATAAAAACCACAGCAGTTTACCAGGGTATATCTGAACAAGGCGACCTAGATTTTCCCCTACATGTACATGTACATACATTGTAGAGCTGTCATGGATATGTTGCTCTCATTTTTAATGGTTTTTTTTTCATTTTTTATATGCCAGAGTGGACTTCCCTCTTAACTGATGCTCTAGCAAACTGTATGTTCACGATTGATAATTTCACACACCCATACAAATTGACCTCCATACCTTGAAATGATATGTAACTTATATCTCAACAAATATGCAAAAGCAATGACATTAGAGTGAGTCATTCTGATTCCTGAGATAACAATGATAAATAGAGAAGGCCTACCTACCGGTATTCAAATAACCTGTAATATTTCATACAACATGTACACATACTGTACTTGTGTACAGTATGTAATACTGTGGAGAGACCAACAGAGTATTTCGCCTAGCCTAGCTACATTTGTAGATGTATAGAGTGAATACATGCACGGTACTGGACTTACTGGTACATGTACATGTACATGTACTGTGCCAGTGAATATGTTAAGAAGAATTTCTTTTTCATTTCCATGGTATTTTAATACCGGGACTTCTAATTTCAAATTTCTTTCTTTCACTCAATTAAAAAGAGTGAACATCTACATACATTTATGTACATCATTCAAGAATACAGCGAAACCAAACCCAGTGGGGTTATATAAAATAGAAAATAGAAAAGTTCATGCAAATGTAAGCCTTGGCACTGTTATTCCCTGGTACAGTGGTATGCATGTACATGTACTGAACATGTAAATCTGTGCTTAACATATGAAGTAACAATAACAAAAATCCCATATTATGTATATAACCATGGGGATTCCCCCACATGTATTAAAGGAAAACAAACACACGTCATCATTTCCATCTCATTCACTACTACCCGAACACAAAAGAAACGAAAGTCGTAACAATATGAACACTGTTTAGTGTTAAATACACATTCCAGATGAATCACAACCGCAATGCACACGTGGAGCATTTGATCATTGACGTCAGTGCTATATTGTTATGAATACGTACTGTACATGGAGCTCTAAAGGGAAATCCCATATTTATGTAGTTGTCACACTGGAGTAGATTTAACATCAACTTATAACCTCATGAGCAGGATTTTTCAAGAGGAACTAGAATTGAATTGAATTGAATTATTTATTCACGGTAAACTCACATCAGCCTAAAAAGACTGCTTTTCAGCAAGTCCATGCACAAGTTGTTTTGTACTTCATTATTCATGACAGAGTATCTACAATGTACATGTAGGTTCCTGTTTCATTTCATAATTTTGAACTTACTTTGTCAACTTGAACTTCCGATATGTTCTTTATTGTGCAAACAATTGATATGAAATGGAATAAATTTGAATCAATCCATCAATCAATCATGTAGGAGAATGTACAGTACCTGTGCAAATTACACATCCTACCCTAGCCTGGATTTATCCTCATAACCAGAATCATTCTGTCACAAAATATCAAATGAAATGATTCCCATCATGAAGTAAAAGTGATAATTTGACGACATAGTTTTTGTATCGTTCATTGGGTTACAGAATGATGGCAATTTTTACTAGACTGGAAAATTGATACTCCATGCTCGACGAATCAGTAGACTTAATTTACCAAGGTGGAGGCGCGTACTGTAGCTCCGTGGTAGAGGGTCTCGTAACTGGAAGATCCTAAGTTCAAAACCAATTTGATGCGCTACTAGCGCTAGTGCCCTTTATTAAGGCACTAATTCTCATTACCAAGTCCTTCGGAGAGGACGTAAAGCCGTCAGTCCCTTAGTTACAAGTATGCAATACTTTCTTTTAATAGCAGTCAGGTATCAAAAGAAACGTATAACTTAGTATCTTTTTAAGAATGCTGGCAAATATTAATTTGGTCCTTACCTGTGTGCCTGCGTAGTACGTGCTCCATGCTGTACGTAACGAATCCTGCCCCCCTATGTCCCACATTAAGAAGTGTATGTTTTTCCACGTCACTTCCTCTACATTGCTACCGATGGTGGGCGACGTATGCACTACCTCATTCATCAAACTGAGAAAGAGAATCAAGGAGAAGACAGTGACATACATGTACATGTAAAATTGTACATGTAATTATGAAACAGTAAACCTGTTATAATAGACCGCTTTTAAGAGAAAGCACAGAAATCACTCAAATGTACTGTACATACATGTACAAAGTATGTACCAGTACCTGTGGTCTTAAAATCTCTTGATGTACAACAAAATATACAGGTTTAATACAAACATTTTTTGTTTTAATCTATTGGAAAATTCTGTTCCAGGGAGGGAGTGGTCTCTATAGACAGGTCACTTTTCTAGGCAGGTGGATGCTTTAGGATTACTTTGCCTGAATTTGTAGTACATGTATATATGATATTAATATATTATTATTTCTTTGTGGCAATCAAAACTTGAGGTTGGATTTCAAATAAAAATAAAAATACAATCAGATATATAACAATGGTAGAAATAATGTACACAAAGTCAAAGATATTCATGTAAATGTACTCCTAACCAACAAAAATTGGGGTAATTTATAAAAACTTAGACTTTCAGGATTGAAAGACAAACATTTAATAGAAGATTAATTTTTTTTTAAATGCTTCATATTTTATCAAATACTATTCAGAATAGGCAATGTAGTAACAAAACTGTGATAACAATTTTACTATTACTAGTTCCTCTCAATCTTTCTTCTCCTCCTCTTTCCCTCCTTATTAATCTATTCTCAAACGTTTTCTTCTTCTTCTTTTCCCAACAACTTTTGACTCGACAATCATTTCAATATACCCTTCTACAACACAAGGATACATCACCATGCTTGCTACTCAATTTTGTGACTCAACAATTGCAAAAGCGAACTGCAAATCATATTATACTCTATGTAATTAAAAACAAACAAATCGATCAAGAACACACTGAAATGCAATTACTACTTACATTTGATACAGTATAGTTGTCTTGCCTGCATTATCCAGGCCTACTATGATCACCTTATGTTCTGAAAACAAAAATAAATCAAGAAAGAAAAAATCATATTTGTTAGTATCAACAAATGTACAAATATGCAATTGTTTGACAGATAACACTTTTGTATAGAGAATCTACATGTACCTGTACGGAGTGCTGGCCAATATCACATTGTGACTTTTACTCATATAAGTACCGGTACATAAAATGTACATATATTACCTTTACAATTCACTGTGTACTTCTTTGATCAACCCATTTTTTTTTTTTCTAACATAAAAGACATTTAATCTCAGAATATTTTATATTATATATCATGTTGCTCCATTCAATTGCAGAGAACAAATCAATGGTAGACATTCAATTTTCAATTCGGATTGCATTTTGGACGTGATAAAAGGGCAAAAGCTTTGAACATATTAATCCTGTCTTTAAAAATTATGGTTTAGGGCATAAAATTCAAGCATTTCATCCCATCTTATTTTTCATAAATCAAAAATACATCTTACATGTATTTACACTTTAACCAGTAGTACAGTAGTTTACAGGGTGTAGGTTTTCAATTTTCCGGATTGGGGTCCCGGTGCCTGAGTACCTCAACTCCTCAAGAAATGGAATGGTTAAAATGCAATTGTTTCTTTCTCACATTGTGTAATACCAACGGTTCTGTTATTCATATGGAATATCATAAAAGACTTCTATTTGCTTCAACACTTTTCAGGATCTACTTTTACAATGCATTGCAATGAACAAAGGTTGACCCGACTAAGAAGCCATAAAACTACCTCCCGATCTGCACGTTTAAAATAGCCCAAGGCTATCTTTTGTTACTTGAGAAATGAGCAGCTCATCCCTAAAATGAAATAAAGAACACAACCTAATTTACTTTAAAAGGCCCACAAAAACTACTTGTAATGACCTCGCTGACCCTTTCAAGACAAGCATTTCACACTTTGTGGTTTCAGAGCCTGAAAAAATATACCAGACGCACACATTTTCTGCACTGTGTCCATATTTGTTGCATGACTACAATGTGTTTTAGGAACTTAAAAAAAAAGGGAAATAAGCTTTAAAATCTTTAAATTGGCAAATTATTGAGAGGTTGAAAATCATAGTTTTTCTATCAAACTTGGCAATTTTTTTTCAACTTTTAAACAAAATGCCTACCCGAGTATATCTCCTGAGACATTGCATTTTATTCGAACAATGCAGCATAAAAGAAAAATATTATTGTTGCCAATTTGAGGAACAATAAGTACATGTAGTTGGTATGTGCACGCATGCAGGCAGGGAAAAAAATTAATATTTATTTTTTGGGGGCTACATTTCAAGCTTGCCTGCATAAAATAACACTCTAAAATTTGTTTTGCATTGAACTCTATGCAAATTTACGGGGGCTCTTTTCAGATTTTCGGGGGCTCTTTCGGGCATTTCGGGGGCAAATTCGCCCTGAGCCCCTATGTATTTTATTCACTGCATGCAGGCCATACAACAAAGGAATACTGTACTGTAAGGTCTGAATTCAAGACTGTGGTTGGAACAGGTAAAGAAAGTTGTTTCCCAGCAGAGCATCCTGTGTGGGTTGGAGTGTCAAAAACACACATGTACGACATGTATGATACATTGTACTTAAATGACTTTAAGGAGAATTCAGGAAGTAATGTGGTACCAATGATGATGACACATTTGATTGTTTTCTTCCTACACACTTAAGCCATACTGTACACTGTACACATATGGCATACAAGTACAGTGTACCTGTTTGCGTGGGGTAGTCTACATGTACATGTATGTACTGATGTAACTCAAACAAAGCTTGGTCCTGTAACAAGTGCTCTGTGTAAATTTGCTCAAGCCTCTACATCTACATGTACACATGTACACTTAAATCTTATCTTCAACACTGGACCAAACACTATACCAAAGTACCAAACCCTAACCCTAAACCTAAACTCCCCCCTCCCCCTTGCAACCCTAAAACCACAAAGTTTGATGAATGATGCCAAGAGTATTTATCACAGAGCATCTGGCGCAGGGGCAAATTTGTCTACCGTACGGTAGACACATCATGTACATGTACAATGTACATGCTAATATCGGAATTGACTTTCATGACATGATTTTGAATATTATTTTCTTTCTTTCATGATACACATACTGTATGAAAAATATACAAGTCTGGACAAAGTATTACACAAATTCTTATGATTCAGAAGTACACTTATAAATGTAAATCTTCATCATTACGTACTACTGGATACTGTATGTACAATTGTTGTACAGTGCATTAAAGAATCAAATGCCCCATGCACAAACTTTTGACCAAATAACTGCTGGTTTGAATTGAAATCATGTACCAATCACTTGCATTGTTCGCTGGTCTAGGCCAGTGAAGCCGGACACCCAGACATCAGTGTACATCATAAACCAATTCTATTCACAGCATGCAAATTAAAATGGATCAAGAATCTGAGTACAAATTTGGACCAAACTTTCTGAAATCAACTTGGATTTATGTACACTATGTATTTTATTAAATCCTAATTGGCTTCATAATGTTTCAAACAACAGGTTTCCAAATGAAACCACATTTCAAATACTGGCCTTGTCTACTGTCACTCAGTTTTTCCCCCCTACCACTAACTACAGGTACTCAGCAAGTCAACCTTCTAAAGGTGAGTCTTTATTTTAAATAGCTAATACATGTACCTTACAGTTACACCATTTGCATGCTCACCAAAGTATAGAAGCACTTCTAGATTAAAGAGAAGATTAAGTTCTGGGAAAGGTTAAAAATAATTTGTGAGCTTTATCTTTTTTTTAAAGTGAGTGTGGAAGAGTGTCAATAAAAAAAAATGTCCCGTTAAAATGATGGTTCTTCAAATGTCTTCACATTCAAAATATGACAAGCAACAGCTGGACTACACCTTGCATGCCACATGTTTGTGTAGTCCCATTATACACATTTCTGCGTACAGTTTATTGTGACTCTTCTTAGTATTAAAGACCGATTTCTTATCTTTTTTTATGATTCCAAAACCTTACAGTATACAATGTACATACACATATGTACACCGATACTAATATGTGATACATACCGGAAATCAACCTTTCCAATCTTGTTTCACATTGCAATTACATGACCAGGGACCCTGCTTCATAAAACTTGTTATCAATTATAATAAGTACAGATATCACATTTCTAATCGTCTATAACAAATTTACTCACAGCCAATCAAGTGCAACAATTTCAGTAGCTTAAAACAGTTATTGCAACTGTTATTGATAACAAGTTTTCTTAAACAGGGACCAGAACTCAATTTAATCTTTAAAACATGAATTAAATAGTACAGTTGGATTTGTTTACAATAGCTTGTGGGAGTGTACACGCAAGTTGAGTCACATGGTCAGTCGATACCGCTCTATTGTACACAAAATAAATAAGAAGACTTTAGGCCTAAATACAATGACAATCAATCTGCATGACATACAGAATGAAACGTAAATTTGGACTACTTCTTACGGATACCCAAATCAGTTCTACCAGTAGCTATTTCTGTATCATGCATTGTTACAGGATTTGGAATTGTGGAAAGGTTTCTAGTCAGCCATTAGCTACATGTACATAAGGAATGAAGTGATACCGGTAGGGTAACCGCAAACCTTCCAAGGAGTCCATTTACAGTTTGTGCATGATGTAGTATTAAATAATGGTATGAAAAGTTGTGAACTGTTCCACAAGAAAAGAAAAAAATTGGGGGGGGAGGGGCCTATTAAGCATAATAGGTTGTATTCTTCATGTCATTTTAGGAATGAGCTGCTCATTTCTAACAACAGATAGCCTTGAGCTATTTTAAACGTGCAGATTGGGATGTAGTTTTGTGTAAATTGTAAATGAATGGCGATTGCACATGCACACGTACAAAGGTCATTACTGTACCTCTGTATTAGAAGATACATGAATGTGAAGCTTTATTCATGTTGAATTCCCCATGAAAGCTTACTACTAGTGCTATGGTCTTTATTAAAGGGCTTTTTTTAAAGTATCAAGAGAAGACAATATACAGTGTATGTTCCTAATCGTTAACGAGCAGGAGCTGATGCTATGAAGGAACGGTTTTCATTTTTATTATTAGTACAGGGTGTAGCCCGGATAGAGTGAGATCGTTCTGTGCTTTAAAGCAAATAAAAACATGTTTTTCTACAGCCAGCAAACGAAGTTTGTTAATAACAAAGAACAAATGTACTAAAAGAGTCTGTTGAACAAGCACCCACTATCGACAGTGCTGCTACATGTATGATCTGAATTCTCTGAAACCAAATTATTTCCTTCTTTTACAGCCTACTTTGTTTACTCTTTAGCTTGTAGACTGCATTATACTTTTACATTTTATTATTGTCACTATCTACATTGTATGTACACATGTACAGTGTACATTGTGTTTACTAGTTGGTTGCATTGTTCTCGTTTGTACTTTCATCAGGGGTGATAGTGAGCACTATAAAAAATAGGGTTTTTTTTCCTCTCAACCACGCCCCCCTTGAGTAAAAAAAAAAAAAAGAAGAGGATTTGGGGGAAAATATAGCATCAAACAACATCCCCCCCCCCCCCCCCCTTTGAGTAAGAAAAATTGGGAAATAAAAGGGAAAACTAGGGAAGAATAGAGAAAATATGGGGAAAATCGGGGGGTAAAAAAAAAATCAGGTAAAAAAAATTAAAATTAACAATTAAAAATCAGGAAAAAAATAAAAAATTGGGAAACCGATTTAAATCAGTTTTTATCAGGCCTGACTTTCATGCGCTGTAGACCTATTATTGTTTGTATCTTTGTGTCATTATCTACCGTATGTATAATGTACATGTACATAAGAATTGTATTCACAAGTCATTCATTGCTATTTATACTTTTATGTTTGTTTGTACTCTCATACTCTGAAAGGGGGTTATAGAGTAAATAAATTCTACAATTCTACGATGCCTTGTACATGTACATTATGAATGAGCCCTTTAATATCTCAGTTCTCACCTTCATTGTTGAAAAGACTCCAGATCTTGGAGAAGACATAACCCATTGCATCTGCACAAAAGAAAAAGAAAAAAAGAGGAAAGAACAAGACTCTCTTGATTATTCTGTTTCGATCTATTTCAATAATAATAATATCAAAGTCCGATTTAACTACTTAGCCTAGGCTTACCTTCCACGTGTTTCTGACAATAAAGAGCTACACGTAACATGTCATGTGATGTACAATTACAAAAACCCTGATTTTGTCTTGCCAATTTGATGTTGCCTTTACAACAATAGAGATTGTTTTTTGAGTACTTACATACATGTATACATGTAGATGCATGCAGGGAGTTCACTTAATTAATCGACACTCCCAGCATGTACCTTTTTACAGTAGACCGCTGTTGTTGTGAAGTAAAAATCAAATTGGCAATGCAAAATCAGCCATTTTTGTGTAGGCTACACCGCACAGCAAAGCTCTATCACTCTGGGAAAAGAATCATTATTTTGGGTTAAATACTTAACTTCTTGTCCAATTTCAATTCAAACTACATGTAGGTGTTGCATGGGTAACACTAACAATTAACACAGAGACTCCTTAAGCAAATGTTGAAGGTAGTTTGCAAGGTTTGCTGTTTGCAGGAATGTGCGATTACTTTCTGTTTTTATCGAAGCTATGCCACAGGTCAGTGAGGCCATACAGGCAGACAACAAAATGCATGCCCAGTATTTATTTTAAGGCTTGATAATTTGATATCAAAATCATAACTCCATAAATCACCAAGCCTGTGACAAAGCCACAACTTAATAATACTGAAACTTACAGTACACAACAACGATGGTGTAAATATTCCCAACTGAATGATATTGATAGCTACGCACTGGAAAATTAAAAAACAAACAGCCACAATACATGTTGTTGTACATTGATTGACTTATTTTGTCATACCGGTAGTCATTACATTAGTGCATTCTTTTCCATTCCGACTGTCAAACTCAAAATCTATGAACGATGAAGTAGGCCTAGGATGACCTCATTCAATCATTGATTCATCACCATCAGAATACGTCCACAATTCCAAAGCTGTACAAAGGCCTTGTCAGACCTCTCATAGATTACGGAGATTCCATATGGTACCCTCGCTTCAAGACAGACTCCAAAACCATAGAGAGGGTGCAGAAGAGAGCTGCCAAAATGATTTATGACATCCGCAACCGTCCTTACATAGAGAGACTTCGGGCGCTCAACCTTCCCTCCCTTGAATATCGCAGACGGCGAGGCGACATGATTCAGGTTTTCAAAATCATCCATGGACTTGAACGCATCCCAGTTGATACCTTCTTTGAACACTCGACTAGCAACACAAGAGGCCACAGTCTAAAGATCGTAAAACAAAGATGCTCAACGAAGATTAGGCAGGATGCATTCAGCCAACGTGTCATCAATGACTGGAACACACTTCCTGAAGAGGTAGTCACTGCTACCACGGTGAATGCCTTTAAAGCCAGACTGGATCGAGTATGGAAGGACAAGCGTTTCTGCTCCCCATATGAGTAGAATGCCCGACGCAGAAATGAGCCAGACAAACTTACCAAGAAGACACCAACTACGAGAAGGAAGAAAATGAAATTGAACTGGAAGCCCGACTGCTGAGAACACAGCATTCTTCCAGAATCTCGGGTAAAGGTAAAGCCAAATACTGAGAATGCATGATCACTCATCAGGCAAATTCAAATTTGTCTTTTTAAGTTTTTAACGTTAGTCTTACTTTTGTGACAGACTTTATTAGTCTTTTGGTTTTGCACATTTGACGGCTCGACCAACATGACCAAGCTAGACAGTTGGGGCGCTGGTCCGAGAATGAGGATCGTCCTCATAAACGAGGATATCCTCATAAACACGGACAAAATACGTCCTCATAAACAAGGATCGTCTGCATTTTCGCAGATGTTTTTTTTCATCGGCGCTCTGCGGGTTTCGGGTTACCGAACCGCCCGCTGGCAATGCCAAATTTGGATTCCCATGGGAAAATAACCCTAGTTGACCGTCTACTTTTATGGGTTGTCTGTCTTCCCAAGGATTTATTGCTCATAATGTGAAGGCCTCTGTGCAAAGTCAATGTGAAATGCATCGAGAAAATCATCCCGGAATCCGTATTTTGCATTGCCAATGTGCCGATCAAAAATATGGAACATCTGCTTTTTAGCAGACGATCCATGTTTTTGAGGACGCATTGGTCTGCGTTTACAAAGACGATCTTCGTTTATGAAGACGATCCTTATTCTCAGACCAGCGCCCCTACTGCTAGAGAGAAAGAGAAGAGAAAGATTCGAACAACAGAGTGAGCAGGTGAGAGTCAGACAAACACACAATTCAATTCAATTCAATTCAGAACTTTATTTCAAACTCAGCTGCACAAGGCAGATGCAGAGGTCCATTAATACACAGAGAGAGGGACAATGAAATTGAGAGAGAGCATCATCATACTTCATTTCATAGCATACACGAGAAGGAGTTGACTGTGATACTTACTTGCAATATGCCACTGGCGTGGCTAAAAACGCTTGAAACACGAACTTGCAACTGCAATTCCAAATGGTATCATCTAGTCAAAAAACTGATTCTGAATTCAACTTCCACTGTCCAATTCAGTCGGCGCCGATGGTTGAGTTTAACTCGCGTCCCATGAGTCACACCAAATTTTAGTCAAGGAAACATCCCCTTGTTCATACCTGAAAGTATTAATCATACAGCTGCTCGTCACGAAAAGAATACAATTAACTATAAACTGATGATGAGATTCAACGATCCGTGAAGTTTGAACAATACCCAGTTAATCGAATCCGTACGTACACACGGATACCGTTGTCGTTTTTTTTTACAGGGTGGTAAAGGTTTCAAATAGTTTCATTACCCACTGAGGAAATTCCAGTGGACAAACATTCTTATTGCATGGTAACTTAACTACTCATAAATTATATTTTAATCAGGGTGCATGTCATGCAGGCGCGGATCCAGGGGGGGCCGAGCGGGCCTTGCCCCCCCCCCCCCCCCGCAAAAAAAAAAAAAAAAAAAAAAAAGGAAAAGAAGGGAAAGGGAAGAGGAGAGAAAGGGAAAGAAAGAAGAGGAAGAAGAAAAGAAAAGGGGGAAGAAGGAGATCGGGGGGCCGAAAGGGCCTTAATTGCCTCCCAGGCTGTTGACCCCCCCCCCCCCCCCCAATCAAAAAAATAAGAGAGAAGGAAGGAAAGGGAAAGAAAAAAAGGAAAAGAGGAGACACTGGCGTACCGGGGTGGGGGAGGCTTGGGGAAATCAAATTCAAACGTGGTTTATTTCTAATTCCACAACGGTGGATTACAAATAATGCTGAAATTACATAATTTCCGAGATTTTTCCTCACTTTTTATTAAATTATACGTTCGTATGTGTTTGTTGGAAAATGACAAATTCCTAAATTTACAGCCAGGCAAGAAATATGATTCTTGAGATTCCTACATGTCAGGGCCCGAGGCCCGAGGTACGGCGGGGATCGGGAGCCTCAAGCTCCCCCCCCCCCCCCCCCCCCCCCACATTTTTGAAAAAGTATATTAAAGAGAAATAAAATAGAATGAGAGCAAGACAGAAAGAATAGTTAACTGGCAGTGTTAAAAAATAATGAGGCATCAAAATATGCTCATCTGACCGTGATTACATGCCTAAAACACCTAAGCTTCCGGGGGCTCTACCCCCTGGATTCCACCTAGGACCCTACGGCGGGCCCCTTAGATGCTCATCTGACGGTAATTTAATGCCTAAAACCCCTGATTTTGGGGGCTCCGCCCCTGGACCCCACGCCAAATAGTGACCTACCAGAGTGTCACAAAATAATAAGATATAACAAAAAATTGCTCATCTGACCTTAATTAAACGCCTAAATCCCCTGAGCTTCCGGGGCCGGCTCCACCGATTCGACCCCACCAGGGGCCCTAAGGCGGGCCCCTGAATGCGTATCTGACCGTAATTTATTGCCTTAAACCCCTGAGCTTGCGGGATCGGACAAGGTATCAAAATGTGTTTAACTGACCGCAGGCGCGTAGCCAGTGGGGGGGGGGGGGGTTGGCGGCCCCCCTCCGGAAATCTGAAGAGGACGTATAGGAAGAATAAGGAGCAGACAAAGAACATCTTTGAAGTTCAGACAAGGATTAAGAGTATGATAGAGAACGGTACAATGCATCGTCTTCTTTCTCTCATAATCTAATAAAACGTCAAAGCTTTGCGCTTCGCGCGGGAGGGAGAACCTGAATTCAGACGAGGATTCAGAGGCGAGAACGGTAATACGAATCTGTAATGATTTAATGAAACTTAAAAGCTTCCGCGCTTCGCGCGGGATGGAGGGGGAACTTAATTCTGACGAGGATGAAGAGTCGAGAACTGTACAACGAATCATATTCTTTCTCTAAAGATTTTAATGAAACGTAAAAGCTTTCGCGCTTTGCGCGGGAGGGGGGGGGACAGAATTCAGACAAGAATTAATAGTCGAGAACGGTACAACAAAATGTCTTCTTTCTCTAATGCTTTAATGAATCGTAAAAGCTTCCACGCTTCGCGCGGAAGTGGGAAAACTGAATTCAGACGAGGATTAAAAGTCGAGAACTCTACAACGAATCGTCTTCTTTAATTCTCTAATAATTTAATAAATCGTAAAATTTCTCGCGCTTCGCGCGGGATGGGATTAACTAAAAATTATACAAGAATTATTTTCGAGAACGGGACAACGAATCGTCTGCTTTCTTTAATAGTTTAACGAAACGTCAAAGCTTCCGCGCTTCGCCCAGGAGGGGGAGGGGGGGGACTGAATTTAGACAAGAATTAATAGTCGAGAACGGTACATCGAAATGTCTTCTTTCTCTAATGATTTAATGAATCGTAAAATTTTCCGCGCTTTGCGCGGGAGGGGAAAAACTAAATTTATCCGAGAATTATTTTCGAGAACGGTACATCGAATCGTCTTCTTTCTCTAATAATTAAATAAATCGTAAAATTTTCCGCGCTTCGCGCGGGAGGGGAAAAACTCAATTCATACGAAAATTATTTTCGAGAACGGTACAACGAATCATCTTCTTTCTCTAATAATTTAATGAAACGTCAAAGCTTCCGCGTTTCGCGGAGGAGGGAGGGGGAAACTCACCCCTCCCTGCACCGACCCCCGCATTACGTACCAATATTTGGCTCGCATAATTTCAAATTTGGCTCCCCCCCCCCTAAGAAATCCTGGATCCGCGCCTGTCTGCATGATTTAATCCCGGGGGAGGTACTCAGATTTGGTTTTAACGGGGATCTGCCGCTGAAGCCTCGAAACCCCTACCCATTTTATAAGGGTCATTTTAGAGATTTTTTTTCGAAGTAAAGCCCATTTTTAAAACATTTTTGGGCAAAAACCCTGAGAGATTTGAAAAAGTGGACCCATATTTAGGGGTATTTTTGTTGAAAACGGGACCCATGTTTAGGGATCTTTTGTAAAAGAGTTACCCATTAGAGCAGCACACCCCGTATGTCTCGGGGTCTATTCGCTATTCATAAGGACCGCTATTCATAAGGTCCGCTATTCATAAGGACCGTTATTCATAACGTGTAAATTCCCGTACTTCCTGGTCCGCTATTCATAATAGCAAAAAGAGGGTCACTATTCATAAAGAAATAAGGTTCGTTAATCATAAGGACCGCTATTCATAACGTGAGATGAGGGTCGCTATTCATAATTCATATTAAGGGTCATTAATCATAAGGACCGCTATTCATAATACGAAATAAGGTTCATTACTTCTAAGGGTCGCTATTCATAACACGGGAAGAGGGTCGCTATTCATAATACGAAATGAGGGTCGCTATTCATAATAGGAGAAGAGGGTCGCTATTCATAATAGGAGAAGAGGGTCGCTATTCATAATACCGATCCCCCGAGCCCCCCCCCCCCCCATCAGTACGCCCCGGCGCGGATCCAGAATTTTCCAATGGGGGGGGGGGGACGGAAATTTGAACGATGCGCAGACCGTTTTTTAAACTCGACATACCAATACTGACAAGGTCATATTAGAAGCACGATACGGGTACCTAGAAGCAGGAACAATTTTGGAAAGGGGTGCAAGCTCACTTCACGTCTCTTAATTGTCCGATATCAACATTCCCCGTTTTTAAGATATACATTTTTTGACATTTTCATGGGGGGGGGAGGGCTAAAGCCTCTTGCCCGAAAAGGTAATTTTCTAGTTCACAATTCTGCTTGTGAGCGAAACGAGCGAGCAAAAATTTGAGCATTATATGTTTTTATCACCAAGATAAACGAGAAAAGATATCAAAAAATCATATTCGGGCAGCTTGCTGTCCCCCCCCCCCCTTCCCTCCCCCACACATTACGCGCGAAAGCTTTGAACTTAATTATCAAAGCTAAAATGTAAATTATTTTTTAAAAATACACAATACAGGGGATGCAACCGTTTACATAATGTCTTACGGTAAAAAAAATCGTATCTGATTCTGAGTATCCAATTTCCTTACTTATATGGAAAATATGTCGTGCGACATTGTATATTTACGAAAAGCTTGAATATGGTATATAACTTAAGTCCCTACAACCCCCTCTCTGTCGCTTTCTTTCTTTGCTGAGGATAAGATACATGATAGATCAACCCCTTGAAGGCAACACTGATACAACCCCACCACCCTCACCCTTAAACACACACAGGCTACGCCATCTATGAACTACTTGGACGAGAATTGTCGCTAATATGTACATGTACCAAGGGAATACTGCCGGGAGGGTGGGCCGAATTGGAGGGGGGGGGGGGGGGGGGCTGGTGACCGGAATGATGGGACACGTTCATTATTTAGGCACGCCTTTCTTTCTTCAGAAATGTGAGTTTTCAATAAATATTTTTTTCAAATGTTTGGGACCATGTGGCCTACCCCACCCCCCGGCCTACGCTGTAGCCATGGGGTGTCCAGTATGTCGCTTTCTTATTAACATTTATTTTTCAGTATTATGAATAGCGACCCTCTCGTCGCATTATGAATAGCGACCCCCTACTCCTATTATGAATACCAAACCTCATTTGGTATTATGAATATCGACCCTCTTCTTCTATTATGAATAGCGACCCTCGTTTCGTATTATGAATAGCGACCCTCTTCCCCTTTTATGAATAGCGGCCCCTTACTCCTATTATGAATAGCGACCCTCATTTCATATTATGAATAGCGACCCTCTTCTCCTTTTATGAATAGCGACCCTCTTCTCCTATTATGAATAGCGACCCCCTACTCCTATTATGAATAGAGACCCTCTCCTCCTGTTATGAATAGAGACCCTCATTTCGTATTATGAATAGCGACCCTCTTCTTCTATTATGAATAGCGACCCTCTTCTCCTATTATGAATAGCGACCCTCATTTCCTATATGAATAGCGACCCTCTTCTCCTATTATGAATAGCGACCCTCTTCTCCTATTATGAATAGCGACCCTCTTCTCCTTTTATGAATAGCGACCCTCATTTCTTATTATGAATAATGACCCTTATGAATAATAACCCTTATGAATAACGACCCTCATTTTGCATCATGAATAGCGACCCTCATTTCGTATTATGAATAGCGACCCTCTTTCTGTGTTATGAATACCGACCCTTTTGTAATATTATGGGACCCTTATGAATAACGACCCTGATTTTGTATTATGAATAGCGACCCTCTTATAATATTATGAATACCGACCCTCTTCTTTGATTATGAATAGCGGTCCTTATGAATAATGACCCTTTTCTCCAATTATGAAAAGCGGACCTTATGAATAGCGGTCCTTATGAATAATGGACCTTATGAATAGCGGACCTTATGAATAGCGGTCCTTATGAATAGCGACATTGACCCTATGTCTCAACATGTGAGTAACCCCCCCCCCCCCCCCGGATTTAATTTGGCGAAACTGTAACTTAATTCAGCGATGGCATGCGCAGCGAGGTGAACCATAATTCTTTGTTGATTGTCAGTATAATATATAGAGTATAAATATGTGTTTGTTTGCTCGATTCACTTTTATACTTGGAATTTGGAAATGCTGATAAAAGGTGCTGATAGCTATAGGCCAATCTACAAATATCTCCACTCTCCAGCACACACAAAAAGGGAGGGGGGGGGCCTTAGAAAGTACCAATTTTGTTGATAATAATTAGGATTATGGATTTTCGTATGTAAGCTTTAGGCTTGAGCTTTTATCCTTTTTTCCATTTTTTTAAATTTTAATTGCTTAATAAATTATAGGCCAATATTTCAATAAAAAAACTGAGTGGCATTACATTTGTATTACTAAATTTAATTTTCAAATAATCTAAAGAACTCACAGTCATGACTCATGAAAGCTAGCTCCAATAATGAATTCAATTCAAGTAGTTTTCATTGGACTTTTGACCAGTTACACGGCTTACATCAGACATTGCATTAAAATACCGAATGCCGGTCTAGTGGTCTACCAAGAAGCATTGTAAAAGTATAAAAGAAAACTTTCCTATATTAGGAGCTAATTTTAGTATTTTACAATACTGCTACCGGTATTCTACTTTGCTTTTGACAAAGACTATCACACGTAAGGTAACAAAATATTGAGGTCAGTACCATACGTTTATACCCTTTCCTATCATAGAAATAAAAAAAATGTTTTTATAAGTCAACGTGGCCAGAGAGGGAGACAGACTCACTTTCAGAAGTTTCGGTAAACTACATTATTATCTCGTTCATTCACCAAACGCAGTGGCATAGCCCCATAGCACGGGGGCGTGACCCCCCCCCCCCCCCCCCCCCCTCAACAACAAAAAAACAACAACAACAACAACAACAACAACAACAACAAAACAAAACAAAAAAATCGACTGGTTGAAAGAGTAAGATATAAAAATAAATAAAAAGTAATAAAAAGAGGAAGGATAAAGGAGAAGGGGAAAGGATGAGAAAAGAAGACGCATGGACCACCTCCCACACCTTAATTACAGCCTTACAAATTCGCGCATTTCATTTCCTGAGTAAGTGCACCGCCCCCGGCCCCCAATCATCTTCATAGTGCCCCCTCGATTGATGGACTCACGTTACGCCACTGACCAAACAAAATGGTTATATGAGTATCCGCGGTTTATATGCTTTTTGTTTTAATCTTTATAATATATCTTCTTCTTTTTTTTCCCCTTTTTTTTAAATCGTTATAATTATCTTCTTGTTTTTGTGGGGGTTTTGGTTTTTGGTTTAGAACATTAGAATTTTTTAAAATACTAAGTCAACCGGTGGCGTACCTGGGGTACTCCGTCAGGGGGGGGGGGGGGGCAAGCGACCGAAACAAACAAAAAAGGCGATGCTAATTTTCACTTCTGGCGAGCGAGCGAGCCAAAAAAAATCTTTAAGTAACGTTTGGTATATAAACTGGTATTGTTGCAAGTTGGGGGTGGGAACATTTACTTGTTAGCGACGTTAATTTCATTTTTTTGCAAACTAGCGTAGCGATCGAGCAAGAACAAAAATCACTTCTTTTGTAATAATTGCCACTTAAACTTGGTTCAATTGTCCCATGCAGGGTGCAGGAACAATTATTGTGTTTAGGGTGATTTTATACTCATCTTAGCTAGCGAGTGAAAATACATCTTTCTCTCAATGAATTGCTATATCAAATTTGTTTCATTGTTGCAGGTCGGGGGCGGGCACAATCGTGTTTAAGGCAATGTCAATCCCATTTTGGCGGGCAGGCAACCCCCTACATTTCTCTTTTTAATGATATTGTAGCAGGTTAGTGGTGGGCACATAATTCCACGAGCTAGCGAGCGAAAAAAATCACTTCTCTTTTATAGGGAAAATATGGTACAAAACTTGGGTTCATTGTTCCATGTCAGGGACGTGATTATTAAAAGCGGTGTTATTTCTATTTTGGCGAGCGAGCGTAGCGAGCGAGCAAAAAAAATCACTTCTCTTTTATAGGGAAAATATGGTACATAAAACTTTGGTTCATTGTTCCATGTCAGGGACGTGATTATTAAAAGCGGTGTTATTTATATTTTGGCGAGCGAGCAAAAAAAATCACTTCTCTTTTATAGGGAAAATATGGTACATAAAACTTTGGTTCATTGTTCCATGTCAGGGACGTGATTATTAAAAGCGGTGTTATTTATATTTTGGCGAGCGAGCGTAGCGAGCGAGCAAAATGTTTGTAATGATAATTGGTTCATAAATTTCAGATTTTTTTGTTGCAGGTCAGGGCTTACACAATCATGTCTAAGGTGATGTTAATTCCGTTTTGGCGAGCACGAGCACACCAAAACTTCTTTGAATAACGTTTGGTACATAATTATTAACTGGTTGTTGCAGGTTGGGGCGGGCACGTCAGCGGTGTCAATTCCATTTTGGCGAGCGAGCATAGCGAGCAAGCAAAATAAATAAATTCTCTTTTAATAGAAATTAATAAATAAACTTGTTTTTATTGGTGCAGGTCAGGTCAGGTCAGGTCGTTTAACGCGATTCAATTCCTTTTTGGCGAGAGGGCGAAACAACTCTTCCATTTTTAATGATATTGTTGCAGGTCAAAGGTGGGCACAATTATTGTTTCCAAAGCAATTTCTATTCATTTTAATCGCGAGCGAGTGTAGCGAGCGAGAAAAATGAATTAGTCTCTTTTAGTAACATTTGGTACATACATTGTGTGTTATTGTTGCCATGGTTGCAGGTCGGGGCCCGTCGGGGCAGGCACATTATTGTATTCTAGGCAATGCTAATCCTTTTCTCTTTTCAGGGGGACGAGCAAGTGAAAATATTTAATAAAAAATAGGCTAGCAAGCAGTTCGCGCCAGCAAAGAGTTTCGAATTTGTTATACCACTTATATTTCCCTATTTTCATTTGTCTTAATTTTTCAGGGCCGTATGCGGAATATTTTTCTGGTGGGGGAGGGGGAAAGACGCGTTAAAACTTTTCAAAGAATCTCAAAAGCAAAAGGATTGAAGGGAGTTCGAGCGACCGAACTGGTCATGAGGGTACTTTTGCATTTTTCAAAAGTAGAATTGAAGGATTTGGTATAGGCCTACACTACATTTTCGGGAAAAAAACTGTACGTTTTCAAAATATCTGGGGTCAACTGCCCCCCCCCCCCCTCCTGGTGCGTACGGCCATGGTCTTTTTTTTAATTTCCCCCTCTTTTTCCTTTCCTTTTCTTTTCCCTTTTTCTTCCTTTTCTCTTCTTCTTCCTTTTTTTCTTTCCTTTTCCCTTTTTTCCTTTTTTCTCTTTCTTTCCCTTTTCCTTTTTCTTTCCTTTCCTTTCTTTTCTTTTCTTTCCCCTTTTTCTTTTTTTTTCCCCTGGAGCCCGTCAGGGGGGCACTCTGCCCCCTGCCCCCCCCCATAGGTACGCCAGTGAAGTCAACAGTTACGCCTTAAAGAATTTAAAAAATAACTGACGTTGTTTTTGGAATTTATATAGCGCTCTTACAGTAACTGTATCAAACCGTTCTAAACATGTTTACACTTCGGGGAAATATACTATCTTGTAAAATACCTGTAGTTCAAACATAATTGTAGGACTTTACACTTTCCATGTTTCATAGATTTTGTCAAGGGAGTTTAATATATTATAGTATACTTACATAATATACATAATGATCTTGAGTTTGCATTAGAAAGTATTCTCTTTGGTTTTGAGGATAGTTATTTATTTCAACAATTAAAAAAAACGAAATAAATGCCCGGAATTCTCGTTGTTTATATAATAAAGTTGTTTTATATTGCCGACCCCATAATTTATATACGTTTAAAAAATATGTTAACAAAATAATGACGGTCTTTGCAACCTCAATTGGGTACATAAGAATGCTGCCAGAGGGGATATGTATAGTCGGTGCCAGGTAAAAATGTCAGAGGTAAAAATGTCAGAGGAAAAAATGTCAGAGGTAAAAATGTCAGAGGTAAAAATGTCAGAGGTAAAAATGTCAGAGGTAAAAATGTCAGAGGTAAAAATGTCAGAGGAAAAAATGTCAGAGGTAAAAATGTCAGAGGTAAAAATGTCAGAGGTAAAAATGTCAGAGGTAAAAATGTCAGAGGTAAAAATGTCAGAGGTAAAAATGTCAGAGGAAAAAATGTCAGAGGTAAAAATGTCAGAGGTAAAAATGTCAGAGGTAAAAATGTCAGAGGTACAAGCAAAATAAATGAGTGCCGTCATAATATCTCAGCACTTTTATCACACAGAATGTCGAGAAGTACAGCTACTGCATGGGCTAGTCTATTATATTCCTTTCTTCCATAATGTAATTTTTTAAATGGCTGTGTGTTGTATTTTGTACATGTCCTGAGGATAATAAAATGTGGAAAATAGATTTTGATTTTTTTTTTTTTGTGATCAAGCTTGCATATAAATATGAATGTCTAACATTTTTTTATTTTTTGAATTGGCCGTTGGCAACCTACAACCTAGCCCGTGTAACGTTCCAGAGACGAACAAAGTCCAAACGAAGAAAAGAAAGTTCTCGACAAAAGTCGAGAGTTAAAGTGAGTAGTGCATTTAGTACAAATAATTACATATAATCACGAGGAATCACGAAAAGTTACATATATGTGCTGGGCGCCCCAAACTCTGCTAAAGCTTTAGCACCTCATGGCGGCAAAGGAAGTGGAGTAAGAATAAGAAAATCAAGAAGTCGCTCCGAAAAGTAAAAACTCGCCCCGAAAACTAAAAACCCGCTCCAAAAAGTAAAAGACCGTCTCGATTGAGAAGCTCATCCCCATTTTAAATCCTCCGACACGTGTGACCCCTTGAAAGGGCGTGTCACTACGACGCATTGCGTCAAATTAATCCCCAGCACCATACACACCCATGTCGAAAGGAACTTTATTAATTTTGCGAACTTAACCTCCAGAGTTGAGCTTTCCGGCTCGCAATACTCATCGGCCTCGTAACTTACATAACTCTCACATTTGTGCTCTTTCGATCTTTAACTCTTTCACTCGACATCTTTATTAAATCCGAAGAACGCAAACGGGCCGGAAATATAACAATCCTGGAGGCAATTCTTTAAATGATAATCGGAGCATGCATTGACAAACCTACGAACTCGCACAGAAACATTCTGAGCTAGGGCACAACAGTCCTATATTAACGATGAACCTTAACAACACGCTACACCCCCCCCCCCCTAAAAAAGAAAGAAACTTGTTTACTCCATTAACTATTCCGTTGAATATAACCCAATGTACACCCCTCTTTCTTTTTTCCCTTTTACCAATATTGTTTCCTCCATATTTGTATTATTATGTATCCATTGAGGGTAGTCATGCTATCAAGCTATGCCTACTTTGTCAACCCTTCTGGTTGAGGTTTTCGATTAGTTAGTCAGATCGTCAAATCGGGCCTCATTTTAATGCTGTTACTTGTCATATCTAGGATATGAAGCCATTTGAAATAGATTTTAAGGGAATAACTTGTTTCTTTGATGTTCTTCCACACTTGCATAATAAGAATGATAACTAACGCTTACACATTACTTTTCAACTTTCCCCAGAACTCAACCTTCTCTTGAATTGATGTAACATGGGCGGCTTTCTGCTTTGTATCAGAGTAACAAAGCTGCTTATTGATTTTCTCCCAGACTATTTTATACCGCAATAGTAATCGACACTATTTTATTGCAACGCGCGCACTTCGGGAATGTGATGGTGCGGTTAGCATTGATAACATGGCTTTCTGCTTTGTTTCAGAGTATTAAAATACCAAGCCCACAAAAAAGTGGAATTGTCGGAAATATGCATTTATTGGGAATTATAGTAGTCATTGCCACGCAGTTGAAATGTCAAACAATCCTTCAAAAGTGAAGAAGAAGTGGGGGGGGGGGTTCATATTTTGGGGGCTGTACTAACTTTTCTTTTTATTTAATGATTACACCATGGAGCGACAACTCAGCCTATCAAACATGGCCAAACTTCTCGATTTTAGAAATCTTTTTCCCCAGAAGTTTGCTCAGTGTACCAGTACCATTTGCTTATACAAATACATAATATACCGGTATATTAATATTGAATAAGGCAGACTAATGGGACATGCATGGTTGCATCTTCAAGTTTCACGCCTTGCAAGAAATCATCAGACAACTGATAGAATTCTTCAAAGTACATGATTCCTCTACAACCTTGGTACAAATATGCTCAAAATAAGACTTAACTAATACAATACAATACAATAAGACCAATACAATACCTGAATACAATACAATAAGAATTACTCATGAGTAATTCTAATTGTATTTTATTAGTTAAGTCTTATTGTAGGGGTATGTGTACCAAGGTTGTAGGATAATCATGTACTTTTAAGAATGCTATCAGTTGCCTGATGATTGCTTGCAAGGCGCGAAACTCGGAGTAGAAACCATGTCCCATTAGTCTGCCTGCTCTGCCTAGGCATTGACCACTGTTCGGAAGGATAAAAAGCAATAGAGGAAGGGGGAGAGCAGCCGGGTCACCGTGCCCCAGAAAAAGAATACCCCCCCCCCCCGTCTTCCTTCAGCAATAATCGGGCAAAAAAGTCACAATTTGCGGCCGAAAGGTAAATAAATTTAAACTGGGAAAGTGGAATATAAAGTAGCGGTGAAATAACGACTGCAAATATCCCTCGCTGTTCTTTTTTGATATAACCCGGGTGTAACCATAACAAACTTTTCACATGCTTTTTTTTAAATTTTATACCTCTGACATTTTTACCTCTGACATTTTTACCGCTGACATTTTTACCTCTGACATTTTTACCTCTGACATTTTTTCCTCTGACATTTTTACCTCTGACATTTTTACCTCTGACATTTTTTCCTCTGACATTTTTACCTCTGACATTTTTACCTCTGACATTTTTACCTCTGACATTTTTACCTCTGACATTTTTCCTCTGACATTTTTACCTCTGACATTTTTACCTCTGACATTTTTACCTCTGACATTTTTACCTCTGACATTTTTACCTCTGACATTTTTTCCTCTGACATTTTTACACCGAGCCTAAATAGTCATGTATCGATATGACCAATATGACGGTCTGGGAGATAGAAAGCACACAAAAAAAAATTGCCCCCGACATTAAAAAAAAAAAAGTTAAAAAAAAAATATGACGTCCAGGCCCCCCCCCCCCAGATCCGCCCCTGGTCATGCTAACTTTTATATTGGCAACAGTGTATAAAGAAAATAAACATTGTACCAAGTTAACTTGGGGGGTGGGGGGCATTAGGATGTGGACGTGGGCCCATGCATGCAACTCCGCAGTGGATTCACAGCATGCATGGGAGGGGGCGGTATATAGATTTTTTCTATGCTCATTCGAATTATAATTATGTTCATTAAATCAAATATGTGAAAGAGGGGGCGTTGTATTTCAAACGTCATGCCCCATTCAAAAGAATTCAGATGATTAAATATAGGAAATCTGTATCCCCACCTCAATTAAGGTGGCAATTTGATGGTCAATAAAATGAGCATCATCAACGCGAAGATGAGGCCTTTAATGTGTCCAAACAGATCCACACAAAGGGAGCTCGGGAAATGTGGGGAAAACAAGTGAAATTCCATAAAAGGCCAGACAGCGCAGACAGGCTAGCCATTTCGAGTCAGTTCGAAGGTGGGGGGAATCCCACCTTTTGTTATGATGACGTATTTGAATATGTCAATGCACCGTGACGCGTAGTTATCTGTTGAAGTGTTAATGTGTAAAAAGAACGGTATCAGACCAAGAAATATTTTTAATGAATGCTCTCCCAACTGGTTTGTAGAGTACTAGTTGTTAAATCAAAGACTCAGTTAAAGGCATTGCTTTACAGTTCAAGGCAGTACGGTGTACTCGTTTTATTAGTTACTTCGACGCCATGATTACTGACTGGCTATGGAACGCCAAGTGTGTAATACCTGTTCATTACGACACTACAATCCTCCTAACTTGTGGATTGAACTCAAACAATACAAATGTTTGATTTGCTCTGAACGATGAGAACAAGCATTATATAAATAACTTTTGTCAGTTACCGAAATAATACTACTTTAGTATATCAAATCTCAATCCGAACAATATGCTTTGTATATATTGAACATTTGGTATCAATCTGAATGTCTTAAAATGTGTTACACAATAGGTTGCTTCAAATATGCAATATCATGAATACTGTCTGCTTATCATTTGTGCATAAGATCATAATAATAAATGTTAGCATTGCGTTTCCAAAATATAGAACTTATGTTAAATCTTTTGAAGATACAGTATAATTAAAGACCTTTATATCTTCTTTGTATGACATGTGAAACAAACTGTTTGAACTGTATGAACTCTAAACTTCTTTTGTTTTAAGTAAACTAAACTAACACAACAGACAATTTCTGTTTTTAACTATACAGAGAGACTTTTCCCTTTAAACTACATCACAGATAAACGTTTCTGTTTTTCCAAAAATAGAGAGACTTTTCTCTTTAAACAAGTTATATAGATCTTTTCTATTTTTCACCATACAACTTTCTCTCTGTGATATTCATACATGTACAAGAAGTGACTTTCTTCTTTACAACACAATATAAAACTATAACCGAATCCAAAGGGTTATATGTTTAAATAGACGGTGACTTTCCTTTCACAACAGGAATTGCAAGTGAGTTGAATGATGTGCTTTTCCTCAAAATTAACTGTCCATGTACCAACATTGATTATTTGTCAAAAACACATTAACTTTTGTGTAAGATTTCAAACCTGTGTAATTTGTCAAATAAGGAAATAAAATAACTGTTTCCAAAATGATATCTGAGACATTTTGTTTGCTTTTGTTCATTTCCTGGCTGCCTAATACATCAATAACATCTGTGATCGGAAATGAACAACAGATAAACAACAGATAATTTTATACTTTGTAAACATAAACATTATAGTGATGCAACAAATTGTCTTTGTTAAAAGTCTTTGTTTTGTTCTTGTGAGTTATACAGTTAAGTATAATAGTCATGTAGATTCCTAGGTGGAGCACGATCACGGGGTGGATTTCTTCGTGCTACCATAGGAGGAGTTTGTATTCTCTCGTTACGAGGGGGGTTTGCGATTTGTGGCAATGGTGTATCATCGTAATCTTCTGTTGCAGCATGATTGTCATGCTGACCTTTCAAGACTTTGAAGTGTGATGAGTTTCGCGTTATGCGGAAGGAGCCACGAGATGCAACAATTTGCGAACCCTTGATTGCTATGACCTTCAATGGTCTGGTGTCGAAAGGAGTGGTGTATTTACCGATATGCCCATCACGCTTCACAAGGACATGGTTACCAACTCTTATTTTTGATTCTCCGATTTTTCGATGCTTTTCCGCGTACACCTTCTGCTTCTGCTTCATGGACTTATCGCGATTGCGAATTTCGCTGTCATTTGCTGCTTGCGATTGAGGCTCAGGTAAGCGAGTGCGGATTGGACGCTGGAACATTACTGTAGCTGGTGGTGCCCCAGACGTTCTATGTGGAGTAGCTCGGTAGTTTCTCAGAAACGTGAACAGCTCTTGTTTCCAAGATTTACGCTCGGCTGTTGCTGTGCGAACAACTTTCTTTAGAACTCGCATAAATCGCTCAACTTCTCCATTGGCTTGTGGCCATCGCGGTGTGACTCTACGATGCCGGAATCCTAAGTATTTCGCGAACTTCATGAAATATTCGCTGTTGAAAGGTGGTCCGTTATCAGTACGGACAACTTCTGGAATACCGAACAATGCAAATATGCGATCCAAATGTGGGATAACCGCTTGACTAGAAGTAGATGTGAGAATTTCAACCACTGGGAATCTGCTATAATCATCGATGATGACAAGAAGATGCTCTCCGGTTGGAAGATCTGAGAAATCTATGCTGACTTCTTTCCAAGGATGTGTTGGAAGTGCTGACATTTGGATAGGTTCACGCGTAGTTGAACTGCTTGTTGCTTGGCATGGAATACATTGACTGATCTTTTCTTCCACGCGCTTGTCGATACCTGGAAACCAAACTTTCTCGCGAATCAGCTGTTTGGTGCGAACGACGCCTTGGTGTCCTTGGTGTGCAATTGTGATGATGCGATCGCGAAGGATAGACGGAATCACAATTCTGTGATCACGCAGTAGCACTTTTCCATCTTTTGCTACACTGAGCTCATCCTTTACATTTTTGAAGCTCTGTAGATCTGGTGTAATTGAGTGCCAGCTATTCCCTTCGACAGCTTTGATACATGCTTGCAAAACAGGATCCGATGTGGTCGCTGCAATTATTTCATCCATGCTGATCGATTTAGGCACTGCGTTATCAACGATGAAGTTGATGTGCTCTTCTGCGTTTGGCTCAACGGTTGATGTGCTAGGTGACGGATGTCGTGACATATAGTCGGCCGGGTTGGTTGCACCTGGTTGGTATTCTAGCACAAAATCGTACTGCTGAAGGTGTAGCATCCATCTTTCTATTCTCGCTGGAGGAGATGAGTTAGATCTGTTGAACAATGGCACTAGTGGCTTATGGTCAGTGATGACCGTGAACTTGCTGCCATATAAGTAGAGGTAGAAGTGTGTGATTCCCCAAGTTACTGCTAGGGCTTCACGCTCGGTTTGTGAATACCGCTTCTCGACATCTGTAAGTGAACGGCTCGCTAGTGCTACAAGTTTGTTGCTTTGGTCACTGCCTTGTACTAGCATAGCACATAGCCCTACGGGACTAGCATCTACAACGACTGTGGACTGAAGACGTGGGTCGAAGTATGCCATGTGACAGTGCTGTGCTATTGCATGCTTGATGTCATTGAAGGATTTGATGTGACGCTCTTCCCATGACCATAGAACGCTCTGTCTGGTCAGATCACGAAGTGGTTCAGATAGTGATGCAAGGTTTGGAATGAATCTTGCACAATATGTTGCTAAGCCAAGAAAACTTCTGACTTCCTCCCGATTGCTAGGAGGTGCTGCCTCGATCAACGATTGGACTTTCGTGGGACTTGGTGATACGCCTGATGAGCTGAAGATATGCCCAAAGAATTCAACCGAAGATTTGTTGAACTCGCATTTATCGCCATTGAGAGTTAGGTTCTTTTCTCTCAGACGTTGCATACACTTCACCAGCCGCTCATTGTGTTCTTGTTGATTTTCGGCATATACCAATATGTCGTCACTGATGTTAATCACGCCTTGAAGACCTGCCAGGGCTGACTGTATCAGATTTTGGAATTGTTCTGCTCCGCTATTCACTCCAAAGTTCAATCTCTTATACTGATACAAGCCAACATGAGTGGAGAAAACAGTGAGATAGCGTGATGCCTCGTCTAATTCAATCTGGTGATATCCACTGTTGAGATCCAGCTTGGTGAATACGGTTGCCCCATTCAGCTTAGCTAATATGTCGTCAATGGTTGGAGTGACGTGCCGCTCTCTCTCGATAGCTTTGTTTACGGCTCGCATATCAACACAAAGCCTGATTTTGCCTGGTTGCTTCGGTTTAGGCACAACTCGAATTGGAGAGACCCATGGTGTAGGCATATTCTGCACAGGCTCGATAATGTCCAATTCCTGTAAGCGTTTCAGTTCAGCTTCGACATGATGTCTGACGTGGAAAGGTATCCTGCGATGTGGCTGAGTAACAGGAGTGACAGAACTATCCACGTGTAGTTTGCATGTGATGCCTGCTAGCTTGCCTATTCCCACGAATCGATCGCTGAATTCGTCGATGAGTGACGGTGCTACATGAACATTGTATGTAACAGCGATCATGTGGAGCTCTTCTGCAGTGTGCAAGCGTAGTAGAGTGGGACCATTGTACTCCGTAATGAAGAATACAGCTCTTTGCATCTGCGCTTTGTGACGTACTGGCAGAGAGATTTTTCCAAGAACATCAATGGGACTATTGGCACCAAATGCATAGACTTGCTTGCCTGTAGGTTCGAGAGGTGATTGTCCTTTGCAGATTGTGTTCAAAGTTTCTCGACTCATTATGTTCACTGACGTACCTGTATCAACGATAGCTCTAGTTTTGACATCATTGATGAGCACAGATACTTTGAGCAGTTGATTACTCTCATCTGATGGACCTATGGTAAATAGATAGTCCTCGTTAGTTGACTCACTCTGTGCTGCTTGGAGAGATGGTTGTGACTGCGAGTGTTGTGTTGTCTGTTCTACAAGGTTAATCTCTGCTTGTTGTTTTAGCTTGGCTTTGCACACTTTCGCAAAGTGATTTTGCTTGTTGCAGAATAAGCAGGTTTTCCCTTGTGCTGGACATGGACGATCAGTATGAGGGTATTTGTCACCACAGTTTCGGCAGATTTTTGACTTTGAGTACTGCTGTTGTTTAGCTTTAGCGGGTTTCTGACGGTTTTGACGTTCGTGCTTGACATAGTGCACGTCAGAAATGTCACTCATAGTGCTCTTTGCAATCTCACTGGCATGAGCAGTGGCTGCTTCAGCTGCTCTAACAATTGTGATGGCTTGGCTTAGGGTCAGGCGTGCTTCACGGAGGAGGCGTTGACGAATGTTAGCATTTCTCATGCCTAGAATTATCCTGTCCCTAATGAGAGATTCTGTCAATGTTTCAAATTCACATGTTTCTGCTAATGACTTTAGAGATGTAACAAAGCTCTCAAACGTTTCACCCTCTCTTTGTACTCTCGTGTTGAATATGTACCGTTCATATGTAGTATTAGCATGTCCCTTACAATGTATTTCAAACTGATCGATCACCTTCTGATATACCTTGGATTCAGCTTCGTTAGTCCAAGTAAACGTGTTGTAGAGGTCGACCGCCGGCTGCCCGATCACGGCTAGCAGAGTTGCTACCCGCAGCGAGTCGTCTCGGGTCGCTATCCCCGTTGCAAGTTCGAAGTTAGTGAATGCCTGCTTGAACTTCTTGAAACTGGTCGCAAGACTTGTTGAATCAATCTCCAGAGGTGGAGGCGGTGGTATTGTGAATGTGGCCATCGTTTGCCCATTCCCTCGTCGCCAATGTAGAGTACTAGTTGTTAAATCAAAGACTCAGTTAAAGGCATTGCTTTACAGTTCAAGGCAGTACGGTGTACTCGTTTTATTAGTTACTTCGACGCCATGATTACTGACTGGCTATGGAACGCCAAGTGTGTAATACCTGTTCATTACGACACTACATGGTTGATCAGGCAAGTTTCAGTTTTCATTCACATGTTTTGTTGTTGAGAGAACCGATGACAGCTCTAGATACAAGCGCAAGCGAAAAAAACTCGTGAGTATGAATATATCGATATGATCTCATAATATCATGCCTCTAAAAGTATTTTAAAAAACGAAATGATTTTGATATTAAACACCTGCTTTACCATGTTTACCGTAGTAAAACTAAAGCAATAATCCCGTATCGTCGTATATAGACAGAAATATAACCTTCTGGTAAGTGGTATAGAGAATGAAAATTACTCATTGTATACAAAAATATTATTTTAGAATCTATACGATGCGAAGTATACTATGATCATAGCTTTCATGGAAGCGGATTGGCAACACTATGCAAATGGTTGTAGTAATACATGAGATATATATTATTAATGGATATATCTCGGCCTACTTTTCTTCAGGATAACTATTTGCTTGGTGACAATGAGCCAGGGTCATAGCATTGTTACCTGTGTTAGTTCAAGACTGCACAAATACAGACAATCTTTAGCTTTGTTGGGTATGACAATAGAGTTGTGTATTGAAATATTGTGACTTCCACATTTAGTTGCTTTTTGATTCATGAAAATTAGATATAAAGGTTCTCCAATGATGCATGGTAGATATCAAATGGTCGATGATGAAAGAGCATGGTGGGATAATCTGCATGGAATTTGATTCAGAGAGTTATACTTCTGCACACTGTAATATATGAATCATCATTTGAAAGGGCATAAGAGTGAACATTTTTTCAAAATATTATTGTAGTTTTACACTTTCAAATTGCTGCATGGATTCAACACTATAAAGGTTGAATCTAGCATGTTTAATAAAAGAGTTAATCTGACATTTTGAATATGCCATTTTTAAATGGTGATTTCACATTTTAGTTTGTAGAGATATATGAGAGCCCAAAATATTATGTTGGTTATAATCAACTCACTTTAACTATTATTCAATATATTTGTGGCTTCCACCCAGTAAATAAGATCGATTGATCGATCTGTATCAATATCAGTATCAATGGACCAGTGATGGCCTGGTGGTAGAGTAGCTGCCCGGCAAGCAGTAGATGGCAGGTTCAAATCCCGCTGGTTCCAAGATTTTTTCTGACTTGTGTTTTTTCAATACAGGTTGATCAATCGACCTTATTGATACAGATCGATCAATCGATCTTATTTACTGGGTGGAAGCCACAAATATATTTAATAATTGAAATTTCTCCCAGGAAGCATTACATTTATAAAAGTCACTTTAACTAGCAAGGAAGCCATTTTGATATCTAATTTTGAAATATCTCTCAGAATTAATATCTAAAGAATATCACTTGATAAGATACCAACACGGAACAGAGCAAGAAGATTCTTAAATGAATGTTTCCCTTGGACCTGAAAAAGTTGGGAACACAATTGCAACTCTTTTTGAGAAAAAAAATCATCTCAAGGGCAATTTGAGTACCTTATTGTATATCCCGCAGATATCATGTCAAAATATGATGTGTTTGTACTTTACAAGAGTTGATGCACATAAGGCTATTGAAAATGCCTTTTTTGTTGTTAAAGCAGTTGGGATCGTGTTTGGGGTTAATGGTGAAATAAGGGAACCTTCAGCTTTTGGGTCAGACACCAATTTCATTGACTATATTGATTGTTCTTTATGCTAATCATATTTTTAAAGATTTATTATTGTTATTGTTATTATTATTATTATGACTATTATTATTATTATTATTATCAGGTGGGCTGTATCTAATACAGACCACCTTATATTTTTGTTAAAATTGCCTTTATTTATTTATTATTATTTATTTATTTTTCTTAATTATACCCACTTTTTTGTTAACAAGATAACTTGAAAATGGCTCAATTAAATGCCTTGAAATTTGGCACACATATGTATAGGCATATGAACAAAACAAAGTAATGTTTTCAACCTTGACCTTGACTGATGACGTCATCTAGGCGCCATTTTGTGAAATTTTCTGAAAATTTACTCATGGTCATATTTTCATAACGGTAAATCATTTCTCATTCATATTTATCATGATCAAGGTCAATATCAGTCCGGTCAATTTCATGTCAAAAAACGCGCGCGTGCGCGTACGTCCGCGCGTCAGTGCGCGCGCAAAATTGTATAATGCTGAAAATCTTCTCAAATTTATTTTGCATACGTTTAAGGCCATTTTAAGCATTTTATAAAAAATCGCGCACACGCACATGCGCGCGCGTTTTCGCGCGCAAAACTATTATACAACATAGAATCGCCATTTTTTTTCTTCCATGATATTTCCCATATTTTTACAAACAAATTGATACCATGTTTATCTCTTTATGACTATTATTAAGGGAATGAGCGTTCGCTTAACATAAATGTCCGTGCGCGCGAGCTCTTGTAATACATAACATACATGGGCAAAAACATGCCTATACACAATCCATTATAGCTCTTTGGGATGCACCTGGACCCCAATTCTGTTTTAATATTTGAAAAGAGTATGAGTCAGAGATATGATTTCATGTCTCATTTGGCCATTAAGTGTATCGTGACATCATCTTAATGGCCTTGGAACTCAAAATACGAATTTGCATATTATGACATCAGCATATTTATGGAAAATTGTTTGTATCTCTGTATATATTGATTGATTTTCTTTAAAATTTCAATATGTTGTAGCTAAGATATTTTTCTACAAGTTCAATAATAACCCTTTTTCATTTTGATGACGTCATCAGAGTGAAAATTTTGATTAAAGGCCTCATGTCAGAAATTTCATAATTTGCGTGTTATGACTATTAAAGGTGAATTTCGTTCACGTAATGAATCTACATGATAGTGTTTTTTAAGAATTTTCAAGCAATATCTCGCTTAACTTTGCTCTATTTTGTTTTCAAATTTAAGTTGACCAGCCCACCTATACTTGTTCCAAACAAGTATTATGTCTAGTTATTATTATTATTATTTTCGGGTTTCGCGCCTTCTTCCTTGTAATACAAGTTCTTTAATTATATTTATGTTCCTACTTATAAATTGTATTGTTTGGAAGAAAATAAATGTTTTTTTTTAATTGAATTGAATTGAATTATTGTTATTATTGTCATTGTTATTATTGTTATTATTAAATGTACTAATATCATGATAATTATTATTATAATTTATCAATTATCATCATCATCATCATTATTATCATTATTACTATTAGCTATATAGTGCCCTTTGGTAAGGCTTTAATCCTCATTACCAGGTCCCTCGCAGAGGACCTAAAGCCGTCGGCCGTCTGGTTGCTTACTTACAAGCATTTATGCTTTCTTAGCAGTCAGTTAAAATAACCACCGCGCCCAATATATATTTAATTGTTGTTCTTGTATTTCATTAAGATAATTATTCATTTATTTGGCACATTTCCAGGTTATTCATTGATGCTTGCACTGCATGACCTACTGGATTGAAATGGCAGAAGAGCAAACAGCTCAGGATTCGTCGGTGAAGGGACCTCCTGCAGAACAGCCTTTTATTGTGGAAGCAAGTCAATTGATTTCTGAAAGCGAAGAAAACGCCAAGCCAACAGCTAATGCGCAAGTCAAAAGACACAGTTCATTGAGTGAGGGACCAAACAACAAGAGCAGTCAGATTTCCGACACTGAAAGCATGGATCGAGGTCAAGACAATGAGGAATTCGATGATGATGTCGTACCAGATTCTATCCCTTCCAATTTTGGATCTGCATTTGCGATCGTCCCTGGGGCTTCATACGCGAGCACTTTTGAGTACTCCCAAGACCAGTCAGAACTTGGAGGAGTCCAAGACATTGAGGAATTTGATGATGATGTTGTACCAGACGCTATCCCTTCAAATTTTGGATCTGCGTTTGCAAAAGTCCCTGGGGCTTCATACGCGAGCACTTTAGAGTACTCCCAAGACCAGCCAGAACTTGGAGGAGTCAAAGACAATGAGGAATTTGATGATGATGTCGTACCAGATTCTATCCCTTTCAATTTTGGATCTGCATTTGCTAAAGTCCCTGGGGCTTCATACGCGAGCACTTTAGAGTACTCCCAAGACCAGTCAGAGTCATCCATGTCAAAGGCATCAGCTTTGGAGCCAGTGAGAGAACCTTTGAACTTTGTACAGCAAATCAACGAGATGTATGACTGCAGGAGAAGGTCAGAGGAGGCCAACCACCTCAAGACAATAGAGATAGTCTCCACTCTTATGCAGGAGACGGAGATGCTCTCGCTTAAGAACAAAGACCTCAAACAGCAGGTGAAACTGCTCAAGGGGGAGAACAACCACTTGAGGATGTCCGCTGAGGGCGTTTTGGAGGAACAGAACAGACATCTTGTAGAAGAGGTGAATCAGCTTCGCCAGAATATGAAGCATGCAGTTGAGAGGATGTATTACTTTCAGGAAAGGTGTGAGAAATATGAACTTCTGCAAGCAGAACAAGTGGGTCAAGGACCAGGTAAGCGTTGAAAGAAAACTAATTCAATTCTAGATAGCGTTGCTTTTTCCGGTGAGTGTGTGTGATACAATGGGATATAATACTTTTAGTACATTTAATTTTGTCTTTGAAAATGGCTGATTCTTTTTTTTTTTTGGGGGGGGGGGGGTAGGGATCATAAGAACATTTAAATTGTTGCACCCCATATTTTCTGGTAAATTAAAGTTAACTTTGACATTAATGAATTTTTTATAAGTATTAATCATGTGAGTTTGTTTATCTTTCATTATTTATTAGTTTATAAATCTATATTGATAGTATTTTATTTCGATAATTATATAGTACTTGAACTCATCAAATAAGGATTTTAACTTTTCTCCCTGCTCACCTTTCTAGTAATTTTGTAATAATCATTGTAAAAATGGGAAGCCTGATTTTTACATTTATCTATTTGTTGCTGTTGCAAGATTTACCCTCTCTCTATACTTTAATAGAAGTAAAACATAAAGTCCAATCAATGTCCTTTTTATACCAGAAACCATGGGTGCAGATGGAAGCTGTGGTTCTCCTCCATATACTGCTATGTCAGAGGAACCTGGTGCAATGCCATGTCTCCAGGACACACCCTCTTCTCCTCCTGGTCCTTAAATTGCCAAGCAGTCTTGAAAAAAAATCTTTGCAAAATTTCAGATGTCAGTAAACATAACAAAATTGTCATTAAATGTATAGTATTCAATTCCATTCAATTCAATTTTATTTCGCAATATAAAAATCAAACTATACAAAGTAACGGTAAATTTTAACTATGTTTATAATACTTACAGATGTACTAATAATGCTGAATTTATCTGTAAATCATATAAAGGAACATATTTGGTAAAGAAAGACATAGTGAAAGGAGTATACATACTGGAAAACAATACTTTTAGATGTAAGCTTTGATATATCACATTCTCAAGAAACAAAAATTGGGACAATCACATTTTAACATACTATACTTACAAAATTGCAGAACTTGGTAAGGGTATTTATGATTCAGTTTTTAACTGTATATATATATATATATGGTTATAATAATAACAATTGAAATAAAAATCCTTAAGAGTTATCTTCTTCACTATGACCGGTTTCAATTTCAGATACATGTGTATATATATAAGTTTGCTTTTGCCCAACGCTCTATCCCCGAATGGAACAGCCTTCCAGCAGATAATATTGCACGTCGACAGTCCATATATAGAACTTCCAGGCATTAATACTGAGGCATCTGATCATGCTTAATTAATGCTCTTATCCCATTCCTCACACCACTTGCACTATTTTAATTTAAGTCTGTGATAGGCTGCATATAACCTTTTGAAGATTTCTAGAATAAAAATAATAATAATAAGACATTAATATCACCTGACTGACATTATGTGTGTTACTTGAGACAGGGTAGCTATGAAATATGACAATATGCTTAGTAAATCGTTCTATAATATCCTTGAATTAAGTATTGTTATTTGAATCTGTCAACATAATTTTTTCTTTCACAAAAGTATGAAACGTTTTTTTTTCTCCACCTTATGTTATACAACCTCGAACTACTTCTATAAACGCCTGTATTTTTCTTTAACAACAGGAAAAAAGAAAATACTTTTTTTTACATTGTGTATATTTTTATGGTATTTTATATTGTATTCTTTGTTTCATAAGCTGATGATAATTTAAATTGCTTCCTTCCATGAAAAGCTTTAAAACACAATTTTTTTTCTTCAAGAAAGAAAGAAAAGTTGAAATAATTTCTTTGGTTAAAGCAGCTGATATGTTTACACAAGATAGTATAAATGGAGAACTTTCATATATTTTCTTCTATTTTTCTAATAATATCTCTATAATTATCATCAGGTTTATTATTTTCTAAGAAAAAGGAAATTCAATCAAAAGGTTCCTAAATAATTGTATCCCTATATGTTTAGTTTTCCCTTTCGGAGACGGAGCTAATTTGTACTTTTATACTGATTGATGTACTTGCCATTTTTGTACTATATTTTGCAAGATTAAATTTGTACTATAATAATAGTCCCTTGGATTATTGTGCAGTGATATATAGAGAAGAAGGTCATTTGTTATCAGGTATGAAGAATGGCGACAGCTAGGGAAAATACATATAGGCCCTGGGCTATTTTGGGGTAGTAGCCCAAGAAAGAGAGAGAGAGAGGGAGGGCCGGAGGGAGAGAGAGAGAGAGAGAGAAGATAAAAAGATTTAATCACTGCAGAGCCTCACAGAGATGTGAACAATCTTAAGACTACCTTAAGAAGGAAACGATGTGAAATGAAGAAGTAGGAGAAGAAGGGAGATGAGTAGAGCTGAGATTAGCACTGTATGTATGAAAGATGGAGATCGAGAGTGCACAATATACAACTAATTTGAAAGTATACAGCTGTGAATGTTAATGTTACTTATATTACTTCCAGGCATTTATTTTTGGTTCATTTCCCATAACTAATGTAACCCCAAGACAACGAAATTCATGTTTTCTATCTTTTTTTGCTTAATTTTTTCAATCACAAGATGAGAATCGTGTAAAACGCAAAAAGCTGTTACGTTGGTCGAGCCTCCAGTGCAAAGTACACTCACATTCACTATATGATCTATCCACAGAGAAACATGTATAATGGATCGATCGTATCTTTGCGTTGCCGTCTTAAAAGTAAGTAAAAATCGTGCACTTATTTTTAATTATAGTATGCTTTTAGGTATTAAAACTATGATAACAACTTTTATTGTAATTTTATTTCATTACAAATTTTTAATTTTTGTTTATGAAGTATTGATCACTAACATTTTATTTCTTTAAAAAAACAATAACAAAACGATCTTTGGTGAAAATTCCCGGTAAATTTTGATTTAGAGTTCGAAGACGAACAACAATTTGCTGCGGTTTTGCCTGTTATTGTTGATGTATTTTCTCAAAGGTAAGAATAAGATGATTATGTAGAATCAAAGTTGTTATTGTGATTAAATCATGCTAATCTTCGATGCCTTTTTGTGATAGAAATGCTCTTTTCGAAATTGCTATAGTATTATTTAGTGTCCCACATGTTGAAAATCATGTTAGGTTGATTGGCCGCCGAGTGACCAAATTGTAATTTTGTATGCCTGGCCTAAAAAAGACATTGTGATTGTGATTCCAATCGCTACGCCGCATTTTTATAGATATTCTTCTTCTTCTCCTCCTCCTCCTCCTCCTCCTCCTCCTCCTCCTCCTCCTCCTCCTCCTCCTCCTCCTCCTCCTCCTCCTCCTCCTCCTCCTCCTCCTCCTCCTCCTCCTCCTCCTCCTCCTCCTCCTCCTCCTCCTCCTCCTCCTCCTCCTCCTCCTCCTCCTCCTCCTCCTCCTCCTCCTCCTCCTCCTCCTCCTCCTCCTCCTCCTCCTCCTCCTCCTCCTCCTCCTCCTCCTCCTCCTCCTCCTCCTCCTCCTCCTCCTCCCCCCTTCCTCCCCTCCCCCTCCTTCTATTCTTCTTCTAATATTCTTCTCCTCCTCCCCCTCCTTCTATTCTTCTTCTATTCTTCTTCTCCTCCTCCTCCTACTTCTCCTCCTCCTCCTACTTCTCCCTCGACCCTCTCCTTTTCCTTCCAACTTCCAAGTAGACCTAGATCTAGATGACAATTAAGAAGTGTTTCAGAAAATTTGAGCCTGATATTTAAAACAAGGGAAACGCTCTCGGCAGTCTCGCCTGCATAACGCAATTCAATATGATAAACCAGAACGTCAATGACGTAGTGCTCATCTGCATCTCGCAACAACAAATATCGTGGTACACTTTTGAACTGGTCAAAAAATAAAAATTTGATGCCCTGGAAGGGACATAATTTCATTTCATTTGCATAAAGTACCATAAATAATCAATGGAGCAAAATCTCAAAATTCTGTGTAGAACTTTAGTGTTCCAAATTTAGCTCTACCAGAGAAGGCAAACCAAATCAAAATCGGTCAAGAAATGAGGGAGAAGAAGCAATTTTTGTTATTTTTGGAATAAATTTGCATAAATTACCATAATTAATTAATGGAGAATAATTTCAAAATTCTGTGTAGAAGTTTAGTGTACCAAAGTTAGCTCTACGATATAAAGCAAACCAAATCAAAATCGGTCAAAATATGAAGGAGAAGAAGCATTTTTTGTGATTTTTAAATTATTTTGGGAATAAATTTGCATAAATTACCATAATTAATCAATGGAGTAAAATCTCAAAATTCTGTGTAGAAGTTTAGTGTTCCAAATTTAGCTCTACCAGATAAGGCAAACCAAATCAAAATCGGTCAAGAAATGAGGGAGAAGAAGCAATTTTTGTTATTTTTGGAATAAATTTGCATAAATTACCATTTTTAATTAATGGAGAACAATTTCAAAATTTTGGTGTAGAAGTTTAGTGTACCAAAATTAGCTTTACCAGATAAAGCAAACCAAATCAAAATCGGTCGAGAAATGAAGGAGAAGAAGCATTTTTTGTGATTTCAAATAAATTTGCATAAATTAGCATAGATAATAAATTTTACGATTCTGTGTAGAAGTTTTAAATCCCCCTCCTAGCCCTATCATATGAAACAATCGGAATCAAAATCGGTTGAAAAATAACGAAGAAGAAGCATTTTGAAAATCTTGATGATGATGCCACAACATAGTCCAAGTCTGTTGACCTGAAATGACCTTTGACCTTGACTTTGTGATCTGAAATTCTACTCACATGATTGGGGATACTTGATTACCCTATAGTCTAAGTTTCATTGACTCAGAACTTATACTTTAAAAATTATATCAAAAATTCAAAAACTTAACCTTAGGTTAAGTTTTCGATGATGATGCTACAACATAGTCCAAGTCTGTTGACCTGAAATGACCTTTGACCTTTACTTTGTGATCTGAAATTCTACTCACATGATTGGGGATACTTGATTACCCTATAGTCCAAGTTTCATTGACTAAGAACCTATACTTTAAAAATTATATCAAAAATTCAAAAACTTAACCTTAGGTTAAGTTTTTGATGTTGACGCCGTCGCCGTCGCCGCCGCCGTCGCCGTCACCGGAAAAGCGGCGCCTATGTCTCGCTTTTTGCTACGCAGGCGAGACAAAAACGATGCTAGCGCTAGCCTAGAATGAATTTTGTGCCCTGGAAAGGCCCCTGATGCAACTAGCCTTAAAGATGAAGTTGAGTTCTGGTCATGCGATTGCATTGTGAAAGAAACAGTGTGGAACCAACCAGAAAAGGTTGATCATCTAGCATATAAGAATTTGTGTGTATTACAATTCTGGAATCATCAAAATGATAAGAAATTTGGCCAAGTCTTGGTAAAGTTACAAACGCTGTACACAGAAAGATGTATATGGGACTACACGAACACGTGGCGTAAAAATCCCACCCCCAATTTTTACGATGTTACATGCATTAATATTTATAATATGAAGGCATTTGAAGAGCCATGCTTTTCAGGGAACATGTCTTATCTGATGTTCTTCCACACTTGCATAATAAGAATGATTAATGCTCACAAATTATTTTTCACCTCTTCCCAGAACTCAACCTTCTCTTTAAGGGCTCCCTTGAAATGTTTTTTATGATATTATGCAAGGGAGCCTTAATCGCCTCCCATACCACTGCACGGAGAGGTAGGTAAAGAACATCTCAAATGTGTCCAAAATCACACTTTCCTGCACCCGACCAATATTGGACAGTGGCTTTGATGAATTTTATGTTAGTTGTAATCGTAATTACATCCTGAATTTAAAAATCGGAGGTAAAAATAAGGAAATAATAGCAATTTTCTTACCAGACCGATACAGCTTAGCTCCCTTTTCACATGTAGCATGTGAATTCACGATCTCTACACAATGGTGATGACCTCTGACTGGCACTTCGTAAATGTGCTGCTGCCGTATAATGCGCTGAATAACACTCATACAGCGCATTATACGGAAGCAGCACAATCACGGAAGTGCCAGTCAGAGGTCATCAACATTGTGATTTTGGACACATTTGAGATGTTGTTTACCTACCTCTACGTGCAGTGGTATGGGAGGCGGTTAAGGCTCCCTTGAATAATATCATAAAAAAACATTTCAAGGGAGCCCTTAAGGCTAGATGCAACTCACTTTTCAGACAAAAATAATGATCTCATTTTTGTTCACGAGTGGCTCTGTGTATGGTCTGCTGATGTCATTGTATCCCTCTCTAACACAATGGCTCGATATATTATTATTATGAAGATTCAACATCAATGATGATCATTTTATAGCTAATTCACCATGACGTCGCACGATATGACTGGGAGCGTGATGGGGACCGTTGCAGACCAAGAGATTGCCAATCTCTCCAGTAAGTTGAGCCAGGTCAGTGATAAGTTTATCAACCAGTGGACTGGCGTAAACCTCCTCCAGCATCTCAAGCACAGTGAAGCACAACTACGGCAGTTCATCAAACAAGCGGAAGGTAATTAAGGCAATTAATGAGTACCAGCTGAAATCATTCAGGGCCCTGTTTCATAAAACTTGTTATCAGTAACAAGTAACGTCCATCGGATAGGATGTTAAATGGAGGCCCTGTGTAGAGGAGAGTCACCACCCTTGCATGTTAAGAACCCACTGCACTATTTGTATAAGAGTAGGTGGAAACCCTGGTGTAGTGGTCCACCTGCACACCCCAATCAGGCCGAGTATATACACCATCTGCAAGAATCTTCAGTATTGAAGGAGGCAGATTTTCTTGAAGAAGAAGAAGAACATTTTCTGTTATAAGCTACTGAAATCATGGCATTTGATTTGCAGAAAGCAAATTTGCAATAGAAATGTAGCATTTGTTATTGATAAGTTCTGGTCAGCCTTGTTCAGACATGAGAGGGCAAAATTAACCAAATTGTTTTAAAGAATGGTGCAAAAAAAGTCTAGGTGTAAACAAGTAGTTCATAAGGATGGGAAAAAAAAGGTAGAGCACACTTTTCTTCTGTCTATATTTTTGAAGAATTAAGAATTGAAGATACAGAAATGCAAAGTGCACCATGCTTACATAATTTAATTTTGCTGTGGTGACAGAGATGCCAACCATTCCGTTTTTCCCGGAATTATTCTGTTTTTTAATCCCAATTACGTTTTTTTTTCACAAAATACGTTTTTTTTTTTTTTTTTTTTTTTTTATATATATATATATATATATATTTTTGTTTTTTTTTTGTTTGTTTTTTTTACATACCGCACGTCAAACAACTGCCCTAATATGTTATTTTGATCACAAATTCAATAGAAAACTAAGGTTGAAACATACTTGAAGAGAAAAGTATTCTCAAAAAGAAGCATTGGAATTGTGTCGCGCGTGGTTGTAAGTTTTGTTTTAATGAATTCCTTTTTTTTGCTTGAAATTCCTTTTTTTTGCCATCATGATTCCTTTTTTTTGCCATCATGATTCCTTTTTTTGGTCGCACAAGGTTGGCAGCTCTGTGGTGATGCTTTTGAGAAGGCTTCCCAAGTTGTGTGAACAAAGTTTTATTAGTAGCAAGTTACTGTATCACTTTGATTCTTAATTTTTCATGCATAAATTGGTTTTGCTCAGTTTGATCACCTTTGTATGTGTGCATTTGATGTTTCTTTTAGATGAAGTTTCCTGACAAAGTGAAAATATCCAATTTTTGTTACCGTTTATTCCAATACCGGTACATCCAAAATTAAGAAAATTAAAGATTTGTTCTCATTATCTCTCTCTCTCATGAATTTTAACTTCTAATACCATATGTTTCATTTGAAATTCTTTTTAATTCAATTTCCCATTCCTTTACAGATCAAATTGAAAGTCTGAAAGGAGAAATGGAAGCATTAAAACAGCAAGCTTCCAGCAGTCAGTTAGGTAAGTAAGATATGACTACAAGATAAAATGTACACATATTACACCAACAGGGGCCTCCAGTTGTGCAGGCTTCTTTAAATAAATATGTTGTTTGATAAATTATAATTATTTTTGGGGTGTAAAATGACAAAAGATCCTACAGTGCAAGAAGTTAATCCTAGATAATGAAACTCTACTCGGTTATTTCCAACTCTATGTATTCATAGTGGGATTTTTAATGTGTTTTGATTCTTTCTTTATTTTTGTAAACAGAAAGGTATACATATTTGATAATTGTTTTACTTTGGTTTCAATCTAATGAATATCCAATCATACCCCAAACAGTATGCATTGTATCTTGTTTTTTATATTTTTTGTGGAAAAATCATTTAGAGAAAGATATGCATTCACGTGTTTGTATGACATGACAAAATTGCCATTATGATGATTTTATTGAAAGGCGTCACATAAGTTAGTCTTTATCTTTATAATGCTATCAAAGTATTTATTCTTATCAAAATATATTTAAGTTATTTAAAGTTAAACAAATCACATATGATGTCAGAATTAAATACAATTTAAAATTTAATGCCAAGTTGAGAAATATATATTTATTTCTTTTGGGGTTTTATTTCAGCTGTGGCAAATCAAGAGTCGCAAGCCAAGGACATTGAGAAGGCTATTGAACAAGCCCGTACTACAACGGAGCAGCTACTCTTCCAGAAAGAGCAATGGGAAAAACAGCTGGTGGAAGAGACTAAGCAGTGCCAGGAGCAGAAAGAATGTAAGCTTACCCCAATTTTGATGATCATATCAATTACTGTGCCATAGGTAATTTTTCACCCTGTGGAGATGAGTAATTAACAATTGCATGAAGAATGTTAAATTGTTTTGTTACGATTCATTATTATTTTATCATGTAAATAACTTTGTGAAATTCAGCACTCAGGCTATGCTGCAAACATTTAAAAAATACAGGAACCAGTACTACTATAAGAAGGTACTCTTGTTATCTTTAGGATGGGGGGGGGGGGGGGGGGGGGTTAACGGTTCTTATAAGGTGGATAAATTAAAAGTCTACAAAACACCCATTATGGGAAGGGAGTAAGGGGTGATCCTATGATCCTTTCATGTTCTCCCCCCCCCCCCACAATCCTCTTTTTTTCTCCCCTTTTTTCCCATGCCATTTTTAGGAACATTCCAGTGATTCGACCCACCCACCCCCTATGGGGAGATTAATATTATCTTGTACATTCACAACACGTATACATGTATACATGTATTTTGATACAAGGAGTACAACATTAGACTATATTAAACACTTTTCTTTCTTATTTCCTTTTTGCTACCAAAACTGTACATGACCTTTATTTAAAAAAGACATTTTATCTCTGTATTCTTGAATTTCTCCATCTTGTAGTGATTGAAGCGCAAGAGCGAGCAACCAGACAAAGGCTTGAGGCACTGAACAAAGCTGAACATTACTTCAAGGACATCATGGCTTTAGAGTTCAGGAAGATCGATGGTGAGGACCTATACTATAGCCTATCATTGATTGTTGGACACTTCAAGGGTTCAGTGTCACACAGACGTAACTCCATATTTTGCCAAAATGAGTATTTGATATCAAAAATTTCAGAAAAATGTGGGCTTTCCAGGGAACACAAAGACTTTCACTCCACTCAACACCCCATGGAAGTCAATGGCTAGTGAAACATAGACTCACTCCTTAAGACCCAAGTGCCCAGTGAGTTACGTCTTTGTGTCACTGACCCCTCAGCTTGCTCCTGCGACAATTGCTCCATGTCAATTTCCTACACTAACTGAAGTCTTAACTTCAACCCTGGACCCAACACTATACATAAACATAACCCTGAACCTAAACTAAACCCTGAACCTAAACTAAACCCAATTGCGGCCCTAACCCTAACTCTATACCTTCAATGAAATAAAGCTTGTAGCAATTGTTGCAGAAGCCAATGTTGGGTCACTGTCTGCATTAACTCAAGTTTTCAAAATAGCCCATAGTTTCTGATGCAGGGAAATAGTCCAACCCTCACTAGCTTGCAGTGAAGACACAAATTGTAGCATATTTTACAGTTGCACATGGAATGTTAGCTATTATCCAAAGCAAGCTAAGACGTTTTCATGCTACAGGTATTAAAGATAAACTTGAGTTTTGGTAAAAAAAGAAAATGAATTCTCACAGAATCAAACAAAACTTACACTGAATGTTCAAGATTACAAATAAATGTCATGTGCCAAACAATTTTGGAAGAAAATGTATTCTGCCTGAGTAATGAGCATAGAAAGATAAGGAAATAAAGGTACATGTAGGTAGCCCGACACCATTTGTGTAGTCCCATATACATCTTTCTGTGTACTGTGCTTGTTACTTTACCAGGACTGGGCCAAATTTATTATGATTTTGATGACTCCAAAACCTTGCAATACACACAAATTCTTATATGCTAGATGATCAACCTTTTCTGGTCGGTTCCACACGGTTTCTTTCACAATGCAATCGCATGACCAGAACTCAACTTCATCTTTAAGCCCTATAAAACTTAATCTATTGTTATTATCATTATTTATTTAATAGATCTTCTTTGTTCTTCTCTTTTTCAGGTGATCATCTACAGTTTGTCTTCACCAACGTGGACTCTAAGAACCATGATAGGAGCTTCTATCTGACAATTAAAATTGATAACAGCCAATATCAAGGTATGTGTGTAATGTGAAGCGGTGTTTCTGTCGTTGACAACTTAAAGCCCCACTGCACTAGTTTGGCCAGGAGGGACTAGACCTCCCTGCATAGTCACTGACAGGTGGTTATCTCATCAAATAAGCTCTCAATTAACATAAGAAAAAAGGGGGTCCGGGGTACCAATGGTCAACGATTAGAGGGCGCAAGTAGCTATAAGTAGTGCAGTAAGGATTTAATGGTACACTTGTCAGTGCATTCCACTTCTCCTCTGTCGGAAGAGATAGGAACTTCTATTTAGCTTTGTTGTGAACTTTTGATCTTGTTGAAAATGGTTAGTAGGGGAGTAGGAGGGCTCCCTCGCTAGCTCACTTCACCTGCAGCCCTTAGGCCCCTCCTGAAGTATGACTTTAGTAGAGATAACCTCTTGAAATTATACTAAATGATTGGCTAATTCCTCAATCTGAATAATTGATGTAAATCAATTATTAAAAGTGGTGTTGTTAGGTTCACTCCTGAAAAATCTCATCCCTGAAATATCAAAGAAGTTAAATCATTTATTCACAAATGGGACTTGAATAAAAAACCACCAACAAAGACTTCTTGGCTTGCTAAAAACCCAGTCTTGTTTCACTGGTGTGCCAGATACAAGATGAACTGTCTTTAGACCAAATGAATGCCTTACATGTATTTTCTAGGTACATGTACGACGTTAACTATTTGTGCAACAATCACAATATAATATTTACATAAAATGGTAATTGTTTAAAGAGTGCTTACATTAATAAAATATGAATATTACTGCAATTATAATTTCCTTTTTATTTGTTTTTTCACCTTTGAACCAAAGTGACCGACTGCTGCCCAGCCATCGATGGAATTCCAGAGATGGTCGCAGGGCTTAACAAGTCCAATAACCTCATGAAGTTTGTTGTGGAAGCGAGGAAAAAGTTCAAGCTTACAACAACCTGAAATCAGCGTTGGATTCTTTCATTCACATTGAAATAAAAGAATGGTAAATCTTATTCATATTTCACCACATAACATATGTTTTTGAAAATATCTAACTTTATAGATACTCTAATAACTTCTCATATAATTTTTTTCAAGACATGTTCAAAAATACAAATTTGATTAGCCTATGTGGATTCCTCTTTCTAGGTACTGCTGGTATGACCAGCTGTCAACAATAATTTATTTAAACTTGCGGTGACAATTCCTTTCAATAAATTTGCATAATAATTTTTTTAATTGAATTAAATAAACAGATAAATGTACACATGCTCGAGTTATATTTAATCCTAATCTTGTATGCACCAACACTGCTTTCTTTATAGAGACTTGAATTTTTTTTTCTTCTATACTTGAAAAGGAAAACAAAAGCTGTTGAGTCTTTGCCTACAGATTAGATATTTCATGAGCTTTTTTGTAGAATGGAACTACTGTTCATCTAATGCATATGTATGTATTTGTGTTTCTGTAAAGGAAAGACTACCGGTAAGATATTATGTAGTCAAACTTGTTGGCCAAAATCATGAAACCACAATATTGAATAATCTTGGGTTGATCTTTTTTATATATCCAATAATCAATATATATTGATGTTGTATAAAAGAGACATAATTTAGGAAAGAATGAAATAGTTTCAAGAATTATTATGTCTTGTCACAAAAAATGGTTGACTTTTATATCCAGACTTGTCACATATTTCTAGCTGCATTTGCAGATCGATATGTAATATAGCAAATATATCTTAGGCAAATAAAGATTGATTCTAAACTTGCGCTGACCTTCACCGATAAAATTCTACTGTTAGTTCACACATGGATATTTTTAAAGGCTTGTTGACTACTAAAGAGAAAATATCAGACAATATATAAATTCATATTAATCATTTATTAAAATCTAAAAGAAAAGAACTTTAAATACTTGTAATTAAAGCCCCTCTAAAATCAACTTTGTTGGGAGCCCCAAATTTGCCAAAAGTTTGATGGCAAAATTTCACTTAAATTGTATCATAATGTGAAAGAGGATGTCATTTAAGGCACACTTCTACAAAGATTTCCCCCCAAAAATGTGTTTGAAGACAAATATTGATAAAAGAATACGTAATTTGGGTTTTCTGTTGTATGCAGAAAACCTAAATTGTGTATACTTTCATCAATATTCGACTTCAAACACATTTGTTTTGAAAATCCTTGCAGAAATGTGTCTTAAATGACATCCTCTTTCACATTATGATACAATTTAAGTGAAATTTTGCAATCAAATTTTGGGGGCTCCCAACACCTTAAGAGGGGTTTTAACTTGTACATAGACTTGTAAAAACTGTACATATATGCTTGTAAATGAAAAATGTTTGTATATCAAAAACGCTTTTGAAAGTTGTAAATGTTGTACATTGTATCTTATTAAAAAAAAATCACAATCTAAAAAGTATATTTTCCTTGTTTTGTTATTATTTGTGCCTCCTAATATCTTTATTATTTTTAGGGAATAGATATCGTATGTTTGGAGCCAGCTAGAAGGATATTAACTTTGTGATAAAGTATATTTTATTTATTGTTATATCTTTTGGCTCCAAATAGACAATTTTATGTTTTTGTGTTATTTGTAACCAAGAACAAAAGGTATACACGAGTTTTTTTTTAAATAAGCTTTAAACATCATATTCTCAAGAAAGAAAAAAATTGGACCAATTATTTTTGTACATAACAAAAAATTACAAAACTTGGTAAGGGTACTCATAATTTAGTTATTACATTTACAAGGACTCCAGTATTAAAGTATCTCTTGATTATCTCACCCTTGGAAAACAGCTATCCAGCCAAACTGACCCCAAGTAATTGACCCACTGGGTTAAAAAAAAAAAGGGGGGGGGGGGACATTGTCCTTGGAGAATCATTATTACATTTACTTGTCTTGGGGATGATAGCTAGTTCAAAGACAGTTTGTCATCAAATCTTTTCATTTCAATGCAATATTGACCGGTTTACTAACCAGGGGTGATAGCGAGCACTAAAAAAAAAAGTTTTTTTGTTTTCCCCTCAACCACGCCCCCCTTGAGTAAAAAAAAAAGAGAAGAGGATTCGCGAGGAAAAAATGGCATCTAACATTCTCCCCTTTCGAGTAAGAAAATTGGGGGGAAAAAAGGGCAAAATCGGGAAGATTAGAGAAAATAACGGGGAAATCGGTAAAATCAGGATAAAAGACGGAAGAAGACAAAAAATCTGGTTAAAAAAGAAACAAACTTTTTTTTTTTAATCGGGAAGAAGAAAAAATATTGGGGAAAAATCGGGAAAATAAAAAAATCAGGTTTTTATCAGGCCTGACTAACATATTTAAATTTTATGCATACTTTTTAAACAAAGGTTGTTCTTGACAACCTGAAAGCTTGCCCGAGGTGTCCCCTACATTGCAAACAAGTAATGTATGCAGACTGGGTCAAAGTATTGTAGTTCACCATTAATAACAGGTGACTTAAATAACTTGCACTAGGTCCCCAGGAAAGAAACGACCGCAAATTTGAATATGTTAGTAAACCTCTATCACTCTCACTTTCATGAGCCATATACCTTCCCCTGCTACAATGTATTTTATATCTCTTGCTATTACATCCTTTCATTTAATGTACATAAACGAACGCAATATAATTCTGTTGTTTTGTCAATATGTTACTGATTTATTTACTATGTTTTGTAATACTATGGTACATTGATATATATATAATGTACCTTTGTAGATTGACCCTTTCAGCCTTGTTCTGCTGGTCGATCATTATATACCAATAAATAAATAAATAAATAAACTGGTTTATTGAATCAATCACTTACTCAAAATCAAGCACGATACAAAGTCATCAGTTGGTTAGTCATAAGTTGATTTTTATTACAGTTAAATAAAACATGTGATAAATCAGGGAAGAGATAAGGTATATTATATTTACAAAAAACTTTCCTAGAGACTGCATTATGCTAGCTACTCATAGTACATCATAGTACAACTCATTCCATACATCCATACTACCTGCTGCTCAATATTTAACACAAAAACATGTTCAAAATTAGGCTACAACCATTCAAAAATGATGACAAATACCTTAGGTTTTGGTATTTGGTAATACCAGTAATGATCACAAGTGTCAGAATATACAAGGTTTGGTGCATGAATGGCTGCTTTAAGAAAATGTTGACCATTAAAGCATGTACCGGTAGGTTTTTTTTTTCTTTCTATGTACATGTATATTGTATCAGAACTTTCCTATTTCCACAGGTGGTGGGCTCTTTCTCAACATAATTATTGCTGCTAGGCCTGTGGACCTCAGACAAGTGCTTGTCTTGACTCCTTTCTCATTCCCCCTTGCAGTTCTGGCCTACATGTACACTCGGCAAAATAAGAAAGTGGACCCATTTTATTCCAAATTTTGATAGAAACCGTCAATGATATATAATAAAATATGTTCCAAATTAAAGGAAAGCTTGGATGGGCACATCCATTTAACAGTAATAGAAGGTCTGATTAAAAAAATGGACAAACTAATGCATGCACGTCACATACTCATATTCAGACTCACATATAAACCATCAAATTTCACACACCTCACTTAATAATAAGTTCTCTAATTTCACTATCATTTACAAAAACACTTATCAACCATGGGCGTAAATCTGTAATTGATAACTATTGTTCAGGGGGGGGGGGGGTGATCTATTTATTCATCCCCCCTGAACAATAGGTATTACGTAAGGATCGACGCCCATGTTATCAAGAAGTTTTAGATCAAAATGCTCTATCAAAATTCTAGAACATACTCAATTAAAAATTCCCACATAAATGTATGTGTCAAAAACACTCAAACTAAATTTCCTTTGCTCAGAGTTCTTTGGTGTACTCTATCACTAAATGCCCACACAGGGGCAGCACTAGATAATTTTGAACAGGGGGGGGGGGGGGGTCAAACCAAATTTGCCAACAAGAACAAGGAACATGCAGAAAAAAGTGGTAAAAAAGTTTTTTTTTTTTAAAGATTTGGTAGCAGTCAATGAAAATATCAAATTTCCAGACAAAACGTTTGTTATGTTCTATTGGGGGGGGGGGGGGGAAGGGTTACCCTCTACATCTAGTGACGCTCCTGTTCTGCACTGGCTAGAACTCGAGCTGCCCTCGTCCTAATGTATCATGCACTGTACTCGTAACACATCATTCAACTTCAATACATCCCAAACACATACATGTACAGAGATTTTGTACATCATTTACATCACGGTATTTCCTTTATAGTTCTATACAAAATCCATATTATTATTAATGTTACTTCCTTTTGTTAGTAAAACAGTTTTACTAAACTGTCAAATTTTCATGCAGGTACCCTGTGCATATGTATATATTCATATGGATGATATCATCTTCCTTTAAATAATGAAATAAATATGTAACATGTTTACGACTACACAAACCCTTGTTAATAGCATTAACTTAGAACATCTAGATTTTCTCTACAAATAGTACATTATATAAATACTAATTCATCTTCTGCGTAGAGTAATTAATATACATGTATATGCAAGGGAACAGACAATAAATTGTAATTTTTCAAAAAAACTCACAATGTTGGTAAATTTTACATTTTCAGGGACCTACAGCGTACATGTATAATCAACCAATATCTAATATCGATTGCATAGATATTGACCTATTATATAATCTTATTTATTGCATAGACCTTTACTTTGTGTTCCATGCAGATATAACAATCCTCCTTATCATCTCAAATTTTTTTGTAGGATGGGGCATACAATGAAAACCAAATTTAAATATAAGTCATTCGGTTAATACAATCTCAACTACAATGTACTATACAATTATATTTAATTACTGTGTACATCAGTAATAACTTCAAAACAATGCCATGCTTGGATTTTTTGTGTGATTAATAATGATGAATGAAAATACTATACATATTACTCAATACTTTTCAAAAGAAATTCAAGAAATTGACAGAAAATATTTAAGAGGATAAACAGTAAACACACACATACTTTTTCTAACCTGTAGTACTGGTGTTAAAGACAACTGCATAAAGAATTTTTATTAGATAATTGGTTAATTACTATTGAAAAATACTAATAGAAGGTTACATTCCATTCTACACATGAAATACATGCAAATAATTAAAAAGATCTTTCAAAGACTTTGTTACTAATATTTATATTCTATACGTCCTAAAGAAGGGGGAAATGAAATACTGTAAACATACATCCAAAGAATTGATCTGAAAATAATAAAATACGGTTCTCAACATAGAGCCCAGTATGGGGGAGAACTATAATTGTTATAACTCCAATTCATTAAATTTGATCTCAATGATTTTGATCAATGTGTGGTCTACTATATAATCTTAAAAGTGAAGATGTCTTTATTCTTTCTCAAGTTGATTTGAATTAATCTCTCTCCTTACATGTTTATCTGAACAAATAAAAGCCATAGAAAGTTTAGTTTTCACAGGAAAAGTTAAATGTTCAACTCTTTATAAAGAGTACAAGGATATAAACTAAATTGCCAATAAGGCAAAACTTCTTCATACAAGAAGATTACCTGGTAATGTACCATGCTTGAAATCACAACTACATAGTTATGATCATGTCTCATCATTTTACCCAAAGAAATGAGTTGTTCTAAGTTTAACAGTACAAGAAAGTTTGGAGAAGAAAAAAATCATCAAAATCAAATGGCACTGTTAGCTATGGCAAGAAATTACTTTTTGAATCCCAACTGACTTTAGGAAATTTCCTAATTTATCGGTAGCACCTTTTGACATAAACAATATTACAGTTTAAATAATTGTTAAAAATACTACAATCGTACATGTAGTACACCTGCGTTATCTGAACTTTATGTTCATTACAATCATCATTCCTGACTCTCTGTCCTAGGCATCTTATTAATGTCAATTTCCTAACATTTGTCAACCCTAAAACTATGTGATAGGCCTATGGCACAACTCAAATTCATCACACAAGAGACACAGTGCAAAATGAGCTGATATGTTACAAAGATAATTTGATTTTATCAAGCAGTGCATGTGGGTAGGTGCAGGTACAAAATTTAGATTGATAATTTTAAACTTGGCTGAGATGTGGAATTCATAATCATTTCTTTCGTTTACAATTTGGCATTTAATGATAGTTACATGTACAGTACTGTACCTCTATTAATTTTTAATGGAATTGAGAAATCCTAATTCGATGTAGATTAACAAAGTATATCACACCAGGCAATGTACAGATACAAGTTTAATTAATGCTCTCCCCAATAAAATTATTATTTACATACATACATAACAATTCTCACAACCATACTGTTCATCCACAATACAACTAATCTCTAAGCACTACAATTTCACTATTGCATCATGATCAGTTTAGTAAGTATATATTACAACGATTACAGGATAACGATTATATGAATCTATGTAACATTAAAGGTCAATGTATGGTACAAAATATACCATACTATAGCTTCTTTATAAGGTGTTTTGTTTCTAAATCTTCTAATAGACAAGTGCACTTTAATTTCTAAATTGCATAATTTTGAAACAGGATGGAAAAGAGTCACACCTACATCAAGACTGTGCTTCAAATGCTAGACTTCCTTGAAAGAGGGGAGACCAGGAAATTTGTTTACGGGTGTTCCTCGGTACTGTTCGTGTGCACCTTAGCTGTTCAGGGCCAGCTGGTTATGTACCGGTATTCACTATGCACAATGCCTGGAGTTCCTGGTATTGTACATAGTAAATACATGATCAGCTGTTCCTACGTAGCTATGGTGCACTCAAACATTACTGCGGAGCGTTCTTGCATAACAAGCATGCAGTTCGTGAAAGCTAATCTTGAGCTCTTCCCCATTTTTAGTCCTTAACATACAAATAATACAATAATGCATGGGTATAATTGGGTAACTGTTGAATAATTGTTCTGAAATTAATACTGACGAAAAGGTGAAATTCCCAGCTATCGCATCTGATACTTGCAATACAAAATACAAATATGTGAGTACAGATTCACATACTAAACTGTGTAAAGAATTGAGAGAATTATCCCCAGAAGACTAAATACATGGAGTTGCAGCATTTTAGTTCTATATGACATCTATAAAATGGATAACACATGTATCAGCTACGTTTTATTCTTCATGGCATTTCATGTTTTGAGGGGTGAGGTAGGGAGGGAGGGGGGGGGGGGGGGCTTACAATGAGTCAGATTCTTTAATATTGTTCAGTCTTGAACAATCTTTGGGCTTCAAACACTTTATCTGCAAGACACCCCTACAAGACCGACACCAGACCAACCAGAGACGAAACTAAAAAGATTCTCTCGGTTATCAGTCTTTTTGAATCAATTTGGTGGTGTGACTGGGGTATTTGAGTTGCCAATACAACTGATTGCGGTTTTTTAAGGACAAGATAAGAGGTATATATATATATAACGTCAGCTAATGTTCAGTATTTCAGATATAAAAGAAGTCCAGAGCTCCCCATAGATCAGCCTCCCTTGAGGTTCATTCACACATGAAGCCGTAAACAGCTTCAAAACTCAGGTACAGCAAAATAAAATGACAAAAAGTGCAAGAATAGTGCGCTTCATATTTTTTAGTTTTGCATCAAAGTTCATAGAGAGTCAGGGGGTGGACTGAAAATCAGTCTATTTCGTTTGGGGATACATGTAATATGTTCCGCTGAGACCAATTCTGGCTTAAATGGCAAAAATCAAAAGATGGTAAGAACTTCTCCAGAAGGACTACGCTGTCTAGGTGGGTGGCTACTTTTGTATCTTCCCTCTTGTCATGAAATAGTTTAAAGTTTGCTGCACCGTTTTTTGAGGCGATTACCGTGCCATGTGTGAATGACCCTTACGTAATAGCTGCTTGTGAAGGGGGCATGTTCAGCAGTCATGCAAAATACAGCTGGTTAGTGTGAATCCCCGAAAAACGTTATGCTACCTATCCAAAGAACGATACTGCCATGGCTCCCATACGGATGTGGACTTCATCGACAAGGATGAGGGCGATGGCGACGTCGGCTGATACAGGGATCGATGTAATGATGACGATGATGACGACATTGGGGTTGGTGATGAGGGGAATCTTGATGGTGGAGGTGACGTCATGGATCTCAAAGACGATGATGATGACATCGGGGTCGGCGATGAGGGAAATCTTGATGGTGGGGGTGATGTCATGGATCTCAAGGATGACGGTGAGGATGAAGACGGGAACGACAGGGACATCGATGTTAATGTCTGCATCATCGACCAGGGATCGTATTGCTGATGGTTATTATGCCTCTCCGTCACTTGACTCTGCCTCATGAGAGGAGTCCTATATATTTTTTTTTTTTTTTTGGGGGGGGGGAGGAGGGATTTGGTTGAAATCAAAATCGAATGGAGGGGGGGGGGGGGGGGGAGGGGGAGGGCAAGAAAAGAGAAGGAAAAAAAAGGATTAGTTTGAATACCTCCCGTAATTCATCAACAGATCATACAGATAATCAAGCCTATGGCGACAATCAGCCCCACAGAAGCAAACAAGAAGCAGAACAAATCTCTTTTTTTTTTAGTTGTAAGGGAAGTATTTAATCCTTCCTATCCTCAACTTGCATTATTTGCAAGTATATTGTACCTCAAATGCAAAATACTGACATGCTTTTACTATATCTATTCATCACATATTCACTATGTATCATCATGCTATTGTCAATGTAAACGTGGACGAATTAAAAAGTAAATTCGTCATTATGATATGACAATACAAACTGTCTAGTTTTCACGTCAAATAAGGAATTTCCTGTTACGAAAATTCAGCTTATAACATTGGAATTGAAAGCAAAACTGAATGCACAAAACATCCTCTTCCGGCTTCCTTTGGACATTATTCTAGATCAAGGAATATTTCTGACTTTAAACATTTTCATGACACTAGACTAGATGATATCAATCAAGAAAAGAACCATAAATTTACATTCAAAAATCCATAAAGCATTTCTTACATTATACAATGCAGTCAACATAATCACAGCCATTCTGTGATATATAAAGCTCTGATAACTCTTTAATAAAACCAGTGGAATAGCAAATTCTGCATGTGATATGCAACTGAAGGATTCAAGTGATCGTCTCTGATCAATTGAAGAAATTACTAAAATTGCTAAATCTGAATAAAATAAAATTAGTCAGCTTTTAAAAAATCTTCTTTCTTTCTTTTAAAGTTAATAGATTGGGGGAGCATATCTCAATCCATTCCAAATTGCCAGTCCACTGAAAACTCTTTTATCAAATAAACAACAAACTTTGAAGTGAGGTTATATCATAATGTGGTTTCTAAAAAGTCAACCAAGAATATTTACAATCTTATAATCTGGTTAAAATTACATAAAACTGACCAATCTGCATCATCACATGATGTTAGGAACAAATTTGCTCTTTTTATTTATATTTTGATCACATTCTATTTACACTTCCTTCTATTAAAAAAAGAAATCATAGGTAGACCCAAGCGATGAAAATATATGACCAAACTTTGACTAATTTGTGCTGCAACAACATGCACAGCCTGTTTTTGAGATGATTTATATATCATGATTTCATTTGTATAATTCAAAACAATAGTTTGGTAAAGAAAACATTTTGTTTTCTCTCAAAAATTGCCAAATCAAAATCGTGTTTTGGATGAAACACCTTGCCTAAGAATACAATTAGGAATTTCATTGAAACAGGTAGATTTTCACAAAGATTTTGAAAGAAAACGAGGGACAAAAAAAAGTGATGAACAAAGTTAGAGAAAAAAAAAGGAAATGATATAACCTCACTCCAAAAATGCATTCTGGGTACAATACAAACATACATAAGAACATAATATCAAATAACCATGCAATTTCATTGTTGCAAATCAAATTCTCAGAACAAAGCGCAGTTCAAACATGTACATACAGGTAAAATTGTGAAAATGCAATAACACAACATAGAAAACTCCTGAATATAAGGAAACATTATTCTGAAAATTTGTGATTTCTCATAAGAGTAAAAAATTGTTTTGGAAACCCCTATTCGACAATGACTTGAATACACATCTTAACTAAATACAAGTGCAAACTTGATATCCAATCTTACAAAATAAGAATAGCACACATATTTTCACAAAATACTTTTATCCTAAATTATCCCTAACTTATTGAGAAGAAAAAAAAAAAAAAATCACATCAAAATGATTGCATGCCTTATTTATTTAAATATCTCTTTCATTATTTCTTGATTTTCTAAAAATCTCCATTACCAAAGAATTAAATCATTTTTGTCTTCTACTAAAGTTGTTTGCAAATAAACTCAATTGATAAGAGGTGTTTAGGCTAATACATGTAACTTCTATTTTCTTGAGCCAAATATACAAAATCAAAAGAGATTTAATGGAAATTTGGCCGTCTTTAAACACAATTTCTGCAAAAAGAACCTGCATTAGATTTTATATCCTAAAATGCCTACATAAATATGTTTTGCAGGTTCACTGTTATGAAGAAAAAGAAAGAGAAAACATATTGGATGATGAAGTCTGTGTTAGATTTACCCAAAGCCCTGACTTTTCAATAAAAGCTATAGGAAAAAACTTTAAACAAATTAATACAACAACACATATGTACCAACAAGAAATAAATACATTATTAAAAACAAATAAATAATACCACATGCCGACATTAAACACATGCATTAATCAACAGATAGAGGAAAGAAAACAAACAAAAAGGAAACTTACATTGACACAAACGATGAAAGCATGCAAGGTATGTGTGACAGGAATGCGAAGGTAGAGGGCAGTATGCGTGCATACAAGGTAGTAGCAGACACGTGCAGTACATGGCAGGCAGCAAGGCTTTTTTTTTAAATTTCCTTTTAATTACTTTCATTTTTTGTGATATAAGCTTTACTATTTTGAGAAAAAAATTAATGTGCTGGGTTTAAAAAAAAATTGAATTCTTATCAAGTATTTGTTGCGAAGGCAGTGATTTGGTTTTTTAGCATTTTTTTTCTTAACAAAATTGTGTTGTAAAGAAATATCAGGTACAAAAAAGCAGTATTAAACCTAAGTTTATAACACTTGCCTGATATTTTCAAAGACAGCATATATAATTGTGAGGCAAAATTTAATAAAGCTAAAAAATTCCTACAAATGTGCAGTTCTAAATTGCAAATTCTTACCTTAACAAATATTTTTTCGAATCCTATATTCTATTATTGTTATTAAAGAAGATATTTTAGATACAAATTTAAGCAAGCAAAGTGTAGAGATAGTAAATACTGCAAAGTGCTGGAAGAAAAGACCAGAAAATATAAAGTGCAGAACACAAAAGAACAGTATCGAGTGCAATACAACGATGCAAAGTGCAAGATAACACACAACTCCGGTGCAGCAGTGCTTCAACGATAAACATCTGTCAAATCATTTGAATACATATCTATGCTTACTAATTATGTTGGTTAATATTCTAGGTTTCTCGCTGCTTAGGGCGGTAGAAGTCCATCATTAGGAGTTTCAAAATTGAGAATCAAAAAAAAAGAGGGGAAAAAAGGGGGAAAGGAAGACAAAAGAAAGAGGTTGGGAGACAGAAAGGGAGAAAGAGAGAGAGAAAGAGAGAGGGAGAGAGCAAGGCACAAACACAGATACCTAGCTCAAATGTAGCAGATATTTACAATGTCTTTGGATGTTTTAAATAATTTCAAATAATTAACTTTTTTTTTGCTTCTTTTTTGCTGTATGCAGGATAAAAAATATATAAGACAATAAATATGTATGACAATAGATATTTCTAATAGTAACCACTTGATGTATGTAATGAGTGGGATTGGAAACATGTTTATGAGAGGAGAGAATTGGATGAAAACCACAAAGATGTCAACAATTTCAAACAGTAAACAACATATTAACCACTCATTAAGTTACAATTGAAGTTTCACATTATCATGTCAAATCTTTTTGGGGGGCAATTAAAATTTATTAAGTCTCTGAATTAATTTTGATATGAGAATGTCTGAAATGAATGCATGCCTATTCTCAATTGGAACGAGTGATTATTAAAAGATGAGAATCTTTGCAACATCTAAATATCTGACATTGAAGGGAAAAAGTTAATAGTGTCAGTTTTCAATTAACTAGAAAGTTAAAGAAAGAGTAAAGATATATCACACAGCCATATACCATTTGGTTAGTGTCCAGAATTCCAATTAGTTAAGAAAATTAAATATATTTCAATTCGCATAGATGCAACAAAAGAGTGATTAATTGTTTGTTTACTATTCATATATCAGTTCAAATAAATTGGCTTGTTCACGCTCGCTAAAAACACACACATCAGGCACCTTTCACACTCGGTGGGATTATCGTTATATCTTGGAGGAAGGAAGGGGAAGGGGCAGGTGATTTGTGCAATATATATTCATGAAAAGATGTTATTTTGGATCTTAACAAACAAGTTATGTTCTGCTGTGTGCTTATATACCATCTAAATAGTGAAACTGTATGTAATTTGTGCGATCTAAAAACGTATATATTTGCAATGTGTAAATAAAATATGTTTATGGATGATTTCAAAATTTCACAGTTCTTTGTGGATCGATTTGAATTTGCATGAAAATACACTCCTACACTGAAAATTGATATAGCTTTAGAAATTGGAAATTGAGCATGTATGAACAGTTTGAAAAAAAAGGGCGGAATTTTGACATGTAAAAAGGAGGAGGCATTACATGATAGTCTACAGGTGGGAGGTATACATACATGTACATGTGTTTTGAAGTTGGTACAAATTAAAGCCCTTTTCTTAATATCATCATTATGTGGCTTTCTTGGATAATTGATGAGGTTGAGGTTGAATATCACACGCAACACACATGAATGTAATGAAAACCCAGTAAGTTTGTGAAAATGTTACACAAATCCAGCACAGAGTAACCCATTTTATATAATTCTAAAATGAAATTCCATTTGTGACAGCTCAATGTATTAAAATACATGTACAAAAGTTCCTGCCAAATTTAGGAAGACTGAAAAATGTGAAAGGGGAGTTTAGAATCAATTTCTGTGCTGGATTTGAAAACATAATCACTGAATCACTGAATCACAGAGAAAGAACGATGAACATGAAAACGTAGACAGACTTAAAACAACGAATGAAATACAAACAAAATATACATGAACTAATGTGAAGACAGAACAATAATGTATGATGGGGGACACACAAATGGTCTGATGAGAGGGGGAGGAAAAGGGAAGGAAAATAATGAGAATAAACCCAAGGCAAGAAATAAAAACAAAAAAATAAGAATGCAAGATTGGTTTTCATCTTATCATGGCTTGTGGCATATATTTTCATTGTATCATACAAGAATAGCATAGCAATCCTGGCCCCATTTCACAAAACTTGTCATCAGTGACAAATGACAGCTTTTGTTATAAGCTACTGAAATCCTTGCTTCTGATTGGTTATCAGCAGATTTGTCACTGATTTTTGTCATTTGTCATTGAAAAAAGGCTTTGTGAAACGGGTCCCAGGTGGTCTCATTTTAGTGATAACAAATTATAGGAGAAAACAGCAGATTCATGGCTACAACTGCCTTATGATGCAAAAACCTCCATATCTTTCTTTTCACATACACTTTCATCTTAACTTCAAAATGCTTTGTATCAACTTGTAAACTTCTGTCTTCTGGCAAGATATCAAAAGACTTTAATATCATCACAACATTTACTTTGCAATTCTTCTATTTCTTCCTTTCTGTGTAAATTACTCTTTATTTGTTGAAAAGTGATAGTTTAAAGATAAAAAAGTTATAGTTGCCAATGATGAGATACATATTTCTATTTTAACTTGCAATTAGACAAAAGAGCAGATAAAAATGTCAAAGGTCGTATCACTCCCAATCAAGGAAGCACGCCTTCTTATGTGCAGTTTGTGTACAGTCAGCATAATCCATGGTTATTGGAATATCAATTATGTTCATGATTAACATAGTCATCGCCTCTGACATCAAGAATGTTATATTGCAGTGTCATTTCTGACTAACCGTAAGTTTTCTTGTAATGTTGAGATATCGCAAATTCATACTTTACTATATAATTATGGATATATCTTATCAATGAGTATATACATTATCTTACAGACTATAGTTAATATAAAAGTTGTTAAAACTCAAAGTAATATATATTAATATACCAAAATAACTCTTGCATAAAATCATCAGATCCAAATAGCATTACACTACAGTCCCACAAACCCTTTCTCCTGTTAGGGGTATGTGCCATTCCATCAATAAAACTACTGTGTGGTTTACTAACAAAATGAAAACATGATGTGAATTTGTACAAGGTGAGATGTCATTATAATATCATTAAGGTTCATAAAACATAATCTTTTAAAATATTTCAAATGTCAAAACATAGAAAGCCAATAAGTATCATTTCCAATGATAAGTTTTCAGCAATGAATAAAACTGCTCATCAAGCTCACTGATGAAAGATAAAATATTCTATTATCAAAGACAAAAATATATTAATCTAGTTTTTTTGTTTTCCTTCCATCTTTCAGCTTCCATCAGTCTATCATATCAAAGACGTGGTGCTACCCAACTGCTCATATTTACAAGCAACTTTTACCATTTTGGAGGGATATAATGATCCCTATATTAATCTCTTAATTGTCAATCTCGAAAATCTTTTTCTGAATAGTTTAGACAAAAAAATGGAAATCAACAAGGAGCCAATTTTAGGTTATACACACAAACATTCAATTTACATTGTACACAGTATCCGTCTAAAATAGGGATATGTTCATATAGAAAATACACAGTATGTACAAGCTGTACTGTATGTACACATATAGAAAATATCATAATAAGAAACCGACACTGATGGACCAATTCTAACTTTGGTTGGTATTGGATGGAGAATACATTCATCACATAATTATAGACCAGTAAGATTGATGAACTGTCTCTTGGCAAAACACACATGCAATGACATGCATGGGACTGGGAAGAAACAGATCACACCTGATTACTTTAAATGTTACTTTACATGTATATGTCGGACTTAACAAAGGGAACAAATATTTGTATATATAGATTAAGAACATTGCATTTAAGCTTTGGGATGGGGGGAGGTGAATATGAGATAAAGATAGCTGCCAATTTTGCTTTGTTTTGTATGTCAATGTTGGTTCACTGCACAATAATTGAGATAAATGTGCAAATATATCACTTTAAGCTGTCACACATTTCATCAACATGTAACTGATGTTTTAATGAACATATAGTATAAATAGCTCTAGTCTACAATTAAACTGTGATTCATAGTAGAGGAATGATCTCTTCATTCCTAAAAACCTTTCTTTACAAAAATAATGGAATAAGAAGTTAAATAATAGAATGACAGAATGCATTCCTTTCCCTTTTTTGGATGAAAATTAAATGAGAACTACGCGATGGAAGGAATTGTGATCTGTTTTCTGTTTCTCAATTTGTAATGAATATATCAAAGCATTCCAATACCAATCAAAGTTGAAATTTGGACCACAGTGGTTTCGATTCTACTTTAATTACAGACTACATCAATATAGCACCTATTAGAAGCAGTATAGTGTATGTTGTTTACAACTACACTCTCGAAAAAATACAGAGAATATTCAATGGTGTTGATAACAGAAGACAATGATGATGATGAGGATGATGATGATGATGAGGATGATGATGATGATGAGGATGATGATGATGATGGTGGTGATGATGATGATGATGATGATGATAAAGACAAAATTCAACAGAAAGTGTGATAGCAGTGTTTTATCAGGTAAAGATAGACAATGAAAAAAAGAGAAGAATTTCTGAAGAAAAAGAATTGAGAAAATCAGAATCATGATGATGATTTTGAGGGTGATAGTGTAATTGGATGTAAATGATGAAGATAATGTGAATATATTAACTCATATAAGTATCTGGGGCCAGTTTCTTGAAACAGTCACAGGTCTAAGTTCACAGACAACCCATAGAAACGTGTTTATTCTAACAAGGATAAAACACAAGATTTTCTGGGATGTCCAAGAAGCCAGACTCATGGTTTCAAGAAACAGACCCCAAGTTGACAAAATGCAGTTTCTTCCCTCAGTTTCCTTCAGATAATCAACCCATGATATTAATATGTATCCTTGTACATTTATAACAGCACCAATCGCATATTTTCATGAAATCTCCCCATTTATCAACTACTACACTGTACACTGCATCAAAGCATAACGTGTGTTTCAACAGAAAAAGCTTAACAGAAAAAGCTAAACTATTTTAAAGGAAATCAATACAGAGTAAAAAAAAAAATCCCTAGTTTGAAGAGTCATTTTTCTCACATTAAGTACATGAAGTGCAGCATTGAACTTTGTAAAATTACATTTTGTTCCAAATGGTTACGGGACTCATTTCTTGAGCCTGTACAATATTTCAGAAAGAATCTTGCTCTGCATCAATCGATGATCATAACATTGGTTTAATAATAACAAGAGATCTGACACAACTGAGGAAATTATTGCCATCATTATTAAAACTCAATTGTATTCAGCAAAAAGTTTAAGCCGACAGCTTCTGTTTATAGTTGTGATACATTTGTAGAATTCTTCCTGAACAAATTGGACACATTGCAAAGTTATTTCTTTTTTATAGAATACAAATTTGTCATGCAATTTTACAGGTAAAGGGTCGGAAAAAGCAATTTGCTATTTAAATATTTTTTAAAGCAATTCCTATATTTCAGATTAACAATTCAAATAAAGAAGAAAAAAAAGCAAAGCCCATATGAATTTGCATTTTTAAAGAATTGGATTCCTCTTTAATTATATTTTTTTCCACATTTGAAACATCATAAAACAGTAACTGAATATTTTTCTATCAAAATAGAACTGAATAAAATTTTGCTATAGCTTCTAAGTTACTACAAAATAAAAACATGTAAATATGAAATTTTCTTTAAAACATACAAAATAATCTATCAACATAAGTTGGCCACTCTTCTGCTATTGAAAGGTCAGGCAACTATCAGCCCAGCTGCTAAAATATTCTCTTTACATTTGATGATAAAGCTTCATTTTCAACAAAATTTCTACCATTTGAACTAAATTCTGAATCTATATCTACTAAACCTGTGAACCTTGGTAAAAATTGCACATTTGTGAGCAAAAATGGCAAGTAATGAATTAAGTATAAATAAAATTCTACACATTGCAATGGGTGCATCGTTATATATTAATAATCTCTCTCTCAAATAAAAAAACACATTAGTAGTTTATCTGGTTCGTGTGTACAAAACAATCTACATGTATACAAAAACGCTAGAATTGTGTTATGTTATATTACTTGTATTTCCTATTTACACTTTTCAATAGCTGTGCAAAATGACAGAATAAAATTGCTGCATGTGTAAGCTTTACAGTTTCTTTCCAAAGTTTGATTTTTATTTTGCATGGCATGAATTCTTATGAGTGCTGCACTATATTCATCACACTTTAATACACAAATAAGATCATTGTTTTCTTTTGAGTGGACACATATCCTTTTGTGAAGGTTATAGAAGCACAAAACACACGCGGGAACACGTCAAACACTGGGGTTTTGTGGAATCTTGAGGTATATGATCATGAAAGCTTAAGGGTTTTACTGGAAGGTGGTGGGGTAGGGGGTGACTAGGTTTCAGGTTGGGGGGAGGGTAAAGTTGAAATTACATCAAATCACAGCATAACATTACATGGTAAGAGTATGAAAACATCAAATGAGGTTTAGGGTAAGGGAAACATGCCGTGTACACTTAGGGATGGGGTAATCGGCTGGTGGGGTGGGGGAGGGGGGAGGGGGGAGGAGATGAAACTATCAAGTAATCCTTGCTGGTGGAGTAGGGGGTATCTTCTTTGTTTTCGTCGGTGAACCTACACAGCTCAGCCTCGTCGTGTCGCTTCTCTTTGGTGGGGGAGGCGGCCTAGAAGCCTTCTGGGGCGGGGCATTGTTGTTGCTAGGGAAAGGGGGTGATCTGTAACTGGAAGAGGGGGATGGGGAGGGCGTGGAAGTGGAGCTAACGGAGGAGTTGCTGGGGCTCATTGGCACACCATATGAGTTTGGAGGATAGGCGTTACCTTGAGGGAGCATGTTGTTTACGTGCACCGGTTTGGCCATAGGTTTGGGGGAGGGCTTGGGAGAGGGCTTGGGCGAGGGCTTGGGCGACATGGGGAGTGGCCTGTCCCCATGGACACTGGGTTTCGGTGAGACCACAGGACGAGGGACGCTTGGCTTCTGGTTGACCATCGGTCTTGGAGACATGGGTTTGGGTGACATGGGAGGGGGCACTTTGTTTGCCAAGATGGGTTTGGGCGATGGTGGGGGCTTGTCCCGGACGTTGACGTGGGCATGGGACGGGGACTGCTGGTGGTAAGACTGGTGTTGCGGGGAGTGTGGCTGGGGAGAGCGTGGTTGAGAGAAAGACTGCTGAAGTTGTGGGTGTGGTTGGGGCGAGGGTTGGGAGTAACTCTGACTGACAGGTTGGTGACTTGGAGGAGGGTGTGATTGTTGGGTCTGGTAATGATGACGAGGGGACGGAGAAGAGGAAGGAGAAGGAGAAGAGTTGGGTTGGGGTTGATAGTGTTGGTTGTTGTGGTGGGCTGGAGAGCGGGGTGGAGACTGAGATTTTGGGGGTTGCTGTGAAGGTTGGGTGGTAGCCACAGTGTTTCTGTTGCCAGGCAATGGAACGGGCTGTCTGGGTTTAAGCGCATTACTGAGTTCATTTAGAAAGACAGGATTGGCTTGCCTCAGATTCTGTCCCTGTTGTGCCCGATCAACCGATGTCTGTCTCTGAATCTGTGGCTGCTGTTGCTGCTGTTGCTGCTGCTGCTGCTGCTGTTGCGATGGAGGCCTTTCAAAAGAAACATGCCTCTGAATTTGTGGTTGCGGTGATGGTGGAGATCTAACTGCGTCAAATGACACATGCCTCTGCATTGATTGTGGTTGCTGTGGCTGCGACCTCTCCATTGATAAATGTCTCTGAAGTTGTTGCTGTTGTTGCTGGTAGGCTCTTTCAGAGGCCTGCCTCTGCATATCTTGCTGTCTCCTCTCCTGCTCCTGCCGTTGTTGCTGCAACTGCTGCTGGTGTTGCAGCTGCTGCTTGAGTTGGTCTTGCTGCTGCTGCTGAATCTGCTTTTCCAGTTGCAGTTTCTGATGCTGCAACTCCTGCTGCAGCTTGTGCTGCTGTTGCTCAAGCTCCATAAGCTTATGCTGTTTGGCAACGATTTCCTGGCTACCTTGCGTTGGCTGGGGGTAGTTTTCCGGCCCTCCGGCGTAGGTCATGGGTTGGCCGTAGACGATATCATCCTGCTGGGCCCTGGTAGCGGTTGCGGTGTGGGTGTAAGGGTGGTGGTATTCACTGGCCTGAGTTTGAGGTCCTAGCTGCTGTGAATAGGAGGGATGGGAGTCACTGGTTGAGGGTGTTTGTGCCATGCATTGGGTAAAGAAAGAAGGTGGGGGAGGACTAGGGGATCGTGCAGTAGCATGCTGCTGAGGTGACAAGCAATCCAGATGAGATGGCGTACAAGCAAAATGGTTAGGGATGGGTTTAGCTGAGGATGGGTTAGTAAGCGGAGGAGGGGAATGCAAGGGAGGGGTTGGTGGCGAGGAACTGTACTCATGCTCGGATTCGAACCCCGGACTATTGTCCGGTATCTTTTCCTCTATCTCTTCTTTAAACTTGACCCTCTTGACGCATGCACTCGCCAAGCTTCCGCCCCGTTGCCTCCCGCCGGAGACGATGATCCCCTGGGTTCCCCTGCAACCTATCTGCGTGTCCGAGCTCCTCCGCAAGCTAGACCGCGTGGGGGCCTGGCACTGCCAGATCGGCTCATCCGACACCGTGGAGCTGCGTGCGCCCGCCGAATCAGCCACCGTCACCGAGATGGCGTCGTTATGCAAAGCGACTACCTGTACCCGGGTTAGGGCGTTACTGTTATTTCTATTGTCAGTGATAGTTTGGGATGCAGGTGACCTATAACTACTTGCCTGCTGCTGTGTTGTAGGAGGAGGAGGTTGTGGGGTGGGATTGTTAGGTGGATGACTAGCACAGATCTCGCTCTCCAGGTCGTACAACGCCTTCTGGACGTCCAAGTCGTCAAACGTGTTGCCAGAATTGGCTTTCGTTTGGTTGTTGAGTTGCGGCCGATTATCGAGAGGTGGCTCCTGGAATAGAATGTATTGGACATGGTATTGTTTATATTGTACGTATATGTCTAATTTTAATATTAAACAACTGGAAATAACTACAGGCCAGCATAAAGCAAATACTATATTTATGAACAATCATTTATGTTCACACTTCTTAGGTGTTCAATCTATTTTTGTTAGAAACATTTCAAAATTAAAAAAATATAATTTTCCCTCAATATTTTTTAATTCAGAGGAGACCATTTTAAACAGATGCAATGAATTATCATCTTTCCTGTCAAGATTTGCTTCATTGATAAAGTTGACATTCTTTGATAAGACAAAAATTGGCCTTACAACAAATAAACCTTTATGGCATCAAGCTTAATCCTTTTTAAATGAAATATGGGTGTTGTCTTTACAGACGAGTCTCTAGATATTACTATCTCTCAAATTTTATCTTTTTAAAATTAAATATGGGTGTTGTCTCTCCAGGAAAGCCTCTAGACATTACTTTTTCCCAAGCTGTATCTTTGGTAGACATATTAAAAGTCTTATTGAGCTACGATTCTTATCTTGTCAAAAGTAATCAGCAATTGTTAAAAGGATAACAAGTCCTTTGTGACATCTGGAAGATTCTTTAATCAACAACTGACGTCATTTAACTTACATTCGTGCACCAAGAGACATCAAAACATGCCACACAACAGATGTCAAAATAACAGATTTAAAGCTAACCCCTTACCATGCTCTCAATTGTACAGGCTGCTAACTTGGCAAGAAGTTAATTTTCTTCAAATGTTCATAAAACTTACTGTTTATGATGTAATATATTACATCATCCACTTTTTAAAGATTATCTTTGTAATGTAATATTTTCTGAAATTCCTCAAAATTCTAAATTATATCTGACAAATAAATAAAAATGAACTGTCCTTTTTTTAAACTTTGAATGTTCTTGCTCCCAAATGTTTAATAATCCAATTTAAAAAGGTAGGATATGAGAAGAACATGCCGTGATTTTGAGACATTGGCATAGCCGTTCGTTGTCCAAGTGAGTTTTTTTTTTATAGTGAAGTATACGAAATTCTGGTTTAGATATATTTTGTCTAGATTTCTTGTCAAGAACGTGTACTTTTTGATTTGGTAGCATGGCAAGGGTTAAAACTAATCTCCAGTTCTGGTAGTGAATTTCCATTCGGAGGGGTTTTGTCTGGAAGTAATTCTGAATTGCTGATTATGTTTACACTAAATTCACATTTGGAAGATAAAGCCTTCAGGAAATTCACCTTTAAAAGATCTAAGAAGATCTTCTACAGGATTTTTGACTTGCAAAATATCAACAGAATTACAAAGTATGTTGAATGCTCATACAGGAAAATCCATCAATGATATGTGCATATGGGACAATATACACTTTGATGTACTAGTCGTGGTTTGATGGTAAATAATTATCTCCAACACCTGTTTATTTTCCTATAAACTCCACACTTTTTCTGTCATGTTCAAGTGCCACCAAAGAGAATTGAGTTGATTTGGGTTGATTTCTGTTGGTTTTTGTTGGAAAATATTGTTTAAAGCCTATCTGCACTAGTTTGGCCAGGAGGGGTTAGACTCCCTGCGTGTTCACTGGCAGGTGGTTATCTCATCAAATCAGCTCTCAATTAACATTTAAAAAAGGGGACCATAGGGGATCAACGGGTACGCTTAGGCATTGTTTGCTATATAGAGGGCGCAAATAGCTACAAGTAGTGCAGTCCTGCTTTAAGATCACTATCAGAACCGCAGATTAGCTTTTCAACATTATACTTTCTTGCAAGGAGGGTAAGAAACATAAACAAACCTCGTCCAATATCCTGCCTGACGGTAGAGAAGAGGAACGGGTGCTGTAGCGCTCCTAAACAATAATGACAACATTCAATGATAACATGCGAACACAGCACAGATGGCACACAACTCATAGAGAAGCACATCAAATATGATACAAACACATTCCTGTGTGTATTAAAGAGAAAGTTGAGTTCCAGGGAAAGGTACAAAATAATTTGTGGGCGTTTTTAAGTGTGGAAAAACAGCAGAGAAAATACAGTGTAATGTTCCCTGAAAAGGATGGCTCTTCAAATGCCTTCGGATTCTTATTATGATAATCATGTAACAGCTTAAAAATGTGGGCCCATAAAATTATGGCACACGTTGTGTAGTCCCATATACATCTTTATGTGTATAGTGCTTGTTACTTTTACCAAGACTGGGCCAAATTTCTAATCATTTTGATGATTCCAGAACCTTGCAGTACACACCAATACTTATATGCTACCTGATCAACTTTTTCTGATCGATTCCACAACGTTTCTTTCACAATGCAATCGCACAATCAGAACTCAACTTTATCTTTAATTAAGTCATATATGGAACAAGTAAAAATATTTAACAGATGGAAAATGATCAAATTGCAAATAAGACAAGCAGAGTTTGTAATAATATGGACAGATAAACTGTATATGGGGAGGTAAATATATGTATAAGGTGGAAATGGAACGCAACATCATATTTTTTTCAACTTCAATTTGGAATGATCGATACATACTGAGAAAGAATGATATATTATATCAAGTTTGTGATTTGATGATTGCGGTAAATACAAAATGCAGTAAATAATGAGCACCGCCCACGGGATGTAATGATTATACTGAGCAAGGTATAAATCTGCATGGACGTAAAAAATGTACATGTTTTGTATTATGATTTGCAATGAAAGCGGGGAGTCTGGTTGAATTTAGGACTGCCGTGAACTCTGCATTTATATAAGCCCACAAGCAAATCATTGTTACAGGTAATAAGAATCAGATTCAATAGGTCATGGCATAAAGAGGATGCATAATAATCATTTATAGGAATGATATCAATTGAGATACATGTAACAGTAAAAGTCAATCAAATTCATATCTTGGTAAGAAATCATTACAATTTGAATGCTTTACTACAATTACCCCACCCCCCTCCCCAAAGACTTGCATGAAGAAGAAGATTAGGGGACTGTAAATCATCAAAGGAGTTCACTGCAAATACATCGCTCAAGATATTTATAATCAAGTCATCACTATCAATTAATAAAACTGATTAATAACAAACAGGAACAAACAAATCAAAATAAAAAACATACTCCATGTCAGGGAAACTATCCAATCAATAAAACAACATCTATGCAAATTGTATAACATCAATATTCCCTTTGTCATCAGAAAAGCATGCCAAACATTACAACTTAATAGTCTCTTCCATCAAACTACAAACAATTACTGCTTACAATCAAAAGAATACATCTAAAAACAAAAACAAAATGTCTTAATGTGATTGGTCTATACCAGTCACGTAACACGTTGCTATAGTTACCCTATGCATAGACAGTTGATGATGCGTCTCGGCCTCCTGCCCTTTTTTCCAGGCGTTGGAGAACATATTACCCATGCTGCTCTTGCGATACTGGGCGGTCATCGGAGGCAGGACCAGGGGGGCATTGAGGTTGGCGGTGATGCTATTGCTGGGGCTCGATCCTGCAAACGAAAAGAAAAGAAATAAAGTAATATGATTGATCTACATTTGCCACACTCAACCCAGGTGATTTTAGTCGGTACATGTACCTGGCAGGAATTAATTCTTTGAAATGCTAGAGCGCCTTAATGGCAGCACAGCTAAAGCCGGGGTAATAATATCCAAGTTTGGAAGCGCTTAGTGATTGTAATAAGCGCTATATAAAACCTGAGTATTATTATTATTATTATCATGTCTGTGCGTGTGAGATATGCGTGAGTAACTTCAATGAGCTGTCAGTTAATGTTTAAAATCTACACCGTATCTCTAGAAATATAGTTTAGTTTGAGATTACGACACCTCTCATATACATATAATCAATTATTAAAACATTCAAATCAAATTTATGTCATTGATGAGCAATATTTTTTCTTTTATAGAGCTGTACCTGTATCTATAGATTATATCCAAATAATATTTGTTGGTAACATTCCTACATCTGATTTCTCTCAGTAGTTCCAGGATAATCACTATTAGAATTTTTTTTTTTTTTAAAGGAGCTCTTTGTCAAACTAGCATTTCATGAAACTACTCTATACTGGGAAAGTCCATTGTATGTGAAAATGTATCAGCCTCTACTTCTAAACATAATTGCCTAAGAAATACAAATTAATGGATTGTATAAAAGCGTGAAATGTATACATGTACATCTAAATGCATCTTATGTTTTTCGTCATCTCTACCATCACAGCCGTCAAATGATGCTCAGTGTATTCTATAACATATACCTAAATGGAAGCAAGCAATCAGCAGCAGCAGATTTTGCATCAGCAATGGACAAACATGAAGGATCCACACCGACACCATATTTTGGCAACCATGACCACAACATGTTGCTGCCATATAACCAGTTCCCACCACCTACCATGAGTTACTAGGAGACTGCCTGAGTTCTGTGAGCTAAAACTAGACAGCATGTTACACAAACAAAGCAACCATACACACAGCATATTTCAACATTCACAACCACACCTACAACATATTTCTGCCACACACTCAGCTCCCACCACCTACCATGAGTTGCAGTGAGACTGCCTGAGCTCTGTAAGCTAGAAAGGGCCTGCATACTAGACACACATCAAATCCATACACACAGCATTTCCCAGAAACCTCAACAACTCAATATCTCAATGCTGACAACCACACCTCAAACATGTTGCTGCCACATATATGGCGGCTAACACCTACCATGAGTTTCAGGGAGACTACATGAGCTCTATAAGCTACAACCACACTGCATGCTCAGTGAAAAACCATGAAAGAACAACAGGAACAGTCTCAACAGCCACGACATCTACAACATATTCCTGCCACACACTCAGCTCCCACCACCTACCATGACTTCTGTGACCCTAAACAAGATTCCATACTAAGTTTACAAACATGAACCAACCATCCAATACACCACAAACACAACATATCTCAACACTGACAAACACACCTACAACATGCTGCTGCCACACACTCAGCTCCCACCACCTACCATGAGTTGCAGGGAGACTGCCTGAGCTCTGTAACTCTAAAAAAGACTCCATACTAAGTTTACAAACATGAACCAACCATCCAATACACCACAAACACAACATTATCTCAACACTGACAACCACACCTACAACATGTTGCTGCCAAACACTCAGCTCCCACCACCTACCATGAGTTGCGGGGAGGCTGCCTGAGCTTTGCGAGCTAGAGCTAGACTGCATACTTGAGAGAGAAGCAGTATCAGTCAGACTGCTAGATTGTGACATACTTTCAGCGCTGGAAGCATACTCCGTCATCTCACGCTGCGTGTCGCTGAAATTTTCGAGTAGGATCTTATTGTACTGCAGAGAAAACAAACATTGTTTTTCTTTGTGTTATTATTAATTTCTCACTCCTAAAGTGTACATACATACATGTAGGATCAGTCAAGTCTGTAATTGTTAAATTTTTAGAATAATGTCTGTTATACTTAGTTTTTGTTTTAATATTATATCGTATTAATTTAATCTATGAACGTATTCTTGTAAGCTTTATGTAATAATAGTTTTAACATCGCTATGAATTTTATGTGCTTTTATTGTAAACTGAATGTAATTCAGCTCTCGGGCTGCTATTTTTAGTACTTTCAATTAAAAAGTCAGAAAGTCAGCAAATAGGCAATGAAATTCAAATTGCATGTACACTGATTCTGTGTACAGTCCATGTTTCACCCATAATTATAAATGCACATGTAGATTCCACATCCATCAATGAGAATACAATTACAATCACCCTTGCTTATTAAAGTAACTATACTCATATAAATTCAGCAGATTTGATTAACAAGGAACCCTTAAACATGCCATATCACAAATTGATAGCCATATCACTTGCGAATAACTACTGTCGCTACACTTACAAATTGAATATTCCAGTGTTCAGTGTTACATGTATACATGGTCACTATATGTTTGTGTATTTGAGGAAGTAGACAAGAATCACTTTTCAACTCTTTAAAACCTTTCTGAATTAAATACTTTTTTTTTAAACCACTAGAGTTTTAGCCAGTTTAATTGCATACAGACTTTCAGGAGGCAAATTTTGAACTTCAAATTGTATTGAACATTGAATGAATCTACATTTATCTGGCATATTCACATCCTGTACATCCGGATATGTTGGATGAATGAATATAGAGTTGATAAATGTCATACCTTGGCTAATCTTAATCCCGCTATCCATCTCTGACATGTCCTGTAGTCTTCAGCACACAGGTACTTGATGTATTTGGATTTCTGCTGGATTTGAGGATGCTGGAAAAAGAAAAAAGAATCAACAAAATGAAAGATTTGACAAACACATGTATACAGAGTAAGAAGAAAGTTTATGAACAGATTATGATAAAAGTAAACAGGTAAATGTACTTTTACGTGAAGTGTAATTTTACGTGAAGTGTACTTTAACGTTAAGTGTACAAATGTACTTTTGTTTCAAGGTTGCAGGCTTTTTTACGCATCCACAATTCATACATGGTGAATTAAAAGTACAGACTATCTTATGATATATGATATCTATAGTATGGTGGTGTAGTTTATGTTCTCCAGAGCCCAGACTCTGTTAAAGTCATTTCCACTAGAAGGAAGGTTATTCTGTCTGCATGCAAGATTTAATGGAAATATTTGAATTTGAGTACTTCATATAATAATTTCATTAATTCATATAATGATTTCATTCACAAGACAGGGTAGGTACTAATGAGACAGAAGAAAAAGTCCAAAGAGAAGAAAACAAGGACCATTAATGATGGCCAAAGAAGTTACAAAATAAAGAGAGAAAAGAAGGAATACAAGTAGGAGAAATTAAAGGACATAGGTATTAAAAAAAACTGAACAACATAAATGTATAAGAAGATAAAGACAATGATGAAGATTGGTACATTACCAATTTCAACTGAAAAAGTACAGGTGACATAATAATAACAACAAACAGAATACAAAGAGAGTTTCAATTTTTCACACAGGATATTAAAAACGGATAAGAAAATAGTTTGGAAAAAATACAAGAACTGTGATGATAGAAAATGAAAGTGAGAGAATATCAAAGAACAATGCCAACCAAAAACAAAGAAGTTTCAATCATGATCGAGAAAAATGCCCATTCTTATATTTCGATCGAGCCATATGTTTTGAAACTCTAAGGATTTGAGAACTGTGTTATCTTGTAAGAAGAAGATTTCCACAAGAAATGTTGCCCAGATGTTCCTTGTTTCCCAGTTCCCCTCTTGAAGAAAGTGCTGGTGGCTGGAGTAAAGGGTAAAGAAACACCGCACACAAAACAGGAAGCGACTTGATGCTGGATGACATCAACGTTCTCTCTGGGGTTTTGTTTTTACCTTGAGCATTTTCGACTCTTTGTCGTTCCTCTGACTCTGAGACCACAACAAGAAGCAACTTTATTGTGCCGTCATATCTAACATTTTCTCTGCCTTGTCTTCATTTCCCTTTACCATTCCCTCTCAATCTTATCATTCTTTGCAGCAGAGTACAATTGTTTTAAAAATCCCACAAGGAACTTGCATATAATTGCAGCAGTTGTTTACTCAGATAGACATTTCATTTAAACTCATAAACAGTATGAGCTAGCCTTAATTATCAAATTGTCTGATTTTCTGTGGTTTGGGCTGATATAAAGCATGACATCCAGAATCATAAACAGTTGTACCGTTTTCTCCTGTACTACCCACGGCCACAGACTATGTAGTTTAAAACATTGATAACTGAAATGTCTCATTCCCCATATGGGTAGTACAGGACAATATCGATTAAAAAAGGGGCACTTATCAAAGTGCAGTCATATAGAAAAGAAAAGGGAGATTTTTCAAAAGTAACAAGATGAACTTTTCATATTTATATATTTAGAACTGAAAGGAAGAAGGGGCACTTAATAGATGGGAAAAGGGCACTTAGAAAGGAATAAAGCACTTGTGAAAGTCCAAGTGGTCCTGTAGACATTGTTTGCATGTAACTTTTGTTTTTAATATTTGTTTTCTTTTTTAGTACTTTGCCTCGTGCCAAATCTTCACACGGTACACTTCAAATATTTATGTTGAAAGAGAACATTTCTCAAATTTTCACGACAGCCATTTTTACTGCTAGAAACTTCGGCACAGTGCAATAATCTAGCATTGTGATTAAAATATTTAATGGAAATTTTGTGAATCTAGATATTTGCTAAAATTGTCTGATTTCCAATATTGAAAATATGAAGAGGGTCAAGGTATAGTTCCTTATCTTCCTTAAACATGGTCTTTAACAAACAAACAAACAAACAAAGACAGATAAACAAACAAACAAGATACTTCAGTTACCTTGAGCGCAAAGCAATGATCTGACGGTGCCTTGTGTTTCTTCTTCCAGCCCATACCGCTGTAGACGTTAGTATGTTCAAATTGCACAAGACAAACTATGTCTTTGGTGGACTGTGGATAGGTCAGAAGAGAAAAAAGGGAATTAGCCAGATTGATATGGAAGTGTTATGTCTCGGACAGACATAATATGGTATCAAAGTGCTTAAAAAGAAAATTAGAATGTGCACACTGTGTCATTAATTAGTATATCAAGTACTTTCACTTGAAGATGACCATATAAACAATTTTACAAGTCAATTATTGGTGAAAAAGCATTACAGTTTATGACCTGTATTTATGCACATGTATGTATGGAGTTAAACAGTTGTTGCTCATCATTTATCAATGAATGTAAATCGACTTTATTCCATGTTGAAAGGAAAAAAACTCCCATAGCTATTTTCAAAACTGTGTCTGATGCCTGTCCAACCCGACAAACTTTTTTGTGATAAAACCTAAATCTGGAAAATAAACCTGAGGGTAGTCAATCTGAATATACCTTGCTACTAAGCACAATAAAAACACCTCAAGTAATTTCAATTATTAATCAAATTAAGCTTTTAAAAATAAAACCTTGATAATTATCTGATTGTATGACATTTTTTGGTTACTGTGTTTTCTCCAGATTTGGAAATCTCAAAGAACATTCAAGAAAGAAATGTTGCAGCAGGAATTTCATGTTTATCACAAGGAAAAGCATTTCAAATTTGGCTTCAATAAACTTCAAATCTCTTCAAGAAACTTGGCATAAATGGTTTTGTTTGGTGTCCTGTTGCTTTCCCCCTGTTGTTTTCTGAAAGACAGGAATTAAGTGAAGTAAGGGATTTTAGAAAAAGAAAACTTGGCTAAAGTGAATGCTTCTTGTTCCTGATGCATTCTTGTGTTTATTCCTGATGTCATAGACGAGTTGCTGGAGGAAATTATCCCCCCTTCCTCACTTTTCCCTTGTGTTCCCTCCTGCTATTCATTGTGGTTTGGCAATGAAGTTTATTAGAACTACAGGTATCTGTTTGTCTCTCTCTTGGGAAAAGTGCATTTCATTTTGTAAAAACTATCAAGAAAGTATTAGCTTTTGTTTTTTCTACAATGTTAGATTGATTTTTAGTTATCTTTAGTGTCCAATGGTCTTGTACCCAAATGGACCATTCAATAATTTTGATGAAAATAAAAGTGGCTAAATTGTGCCTAAATTCATATCACACAGTTTTCTACATGTGTTTGGCAACTCATATATCAAACAATAAAACATAATCATCTATAAAATTCCATTTCCTTTTTGAAAACTACAAGTATTTAATGCACCGTTAAAGACCATTTGCTCTATAACAATTTGTGATTGTAGTCATATGCCCTGGCAAGACTTACTCTATGGTCAATTTCTTCAACTAATCTAGACCTGGATTCACTTAGTACCCAACATTAACCCTAAATATTTCATTTCATTGTCCAATGTAAATTCACCCTACTCACATTTCAAATACAACTTTACACAACATAATATACATAATATACATACTGTAGATACATCGCATAGATAGTTATTATAATGTGATAAACCAGAAACAGTATTTTCAGTTTGGCTTGCATAGAGGGGGAAAAGTTGGTATGTGGCATGACTGGGATAATACAAGAGAACTTGATATGACGTAACCAAGCCCTAATCCAACATATATCACAAAATGTTTGGGGGTGTTTCACAAAGAACCAAAGTCAAACTTAACTCTAAGTTGGACTTAAATATTACGGAGAGCCATTTGTAGCCACAATAAAATATATTCAAAAGCAAAAATTCCAGTATTTTAAAGTTTTCATAAATTCCACATCAAGAACATGAAATCTCCTTGATAATAGAAAATATGCATGATTTGAATCAACATTTTATGCCTTTTATAATAACTTTTTCAAACATGCTAACGGCTTTCCCTAATTGTTAAGTCCAACTAAGAGTTAAGGTCGACTTAGGATCTTTGTGAAATACCCCCCTGGAGCATACGTTGGGTCACCATTATTTTCAACCGGATTCCTTACCTTGGATTTTCCCTTGGGTGAGTAATAGAGACCGGATCCTCGGAGGACGAAGTAGTGTTTCTTCCACGACTTCTTGCCTTCCTGCTTCAGCCAGAGGGGGCCCTCTATCTCCGGGATCCGGTTCCCAGCGTTGAAGAACTCCTCGATCAGAGACTGCTTCGACTTCTCGGCGAACTGCGTCGCCACCTCTGATGCATGCTGGGAGAGAAGGAAGTTCTGGGGAAGGAATGGTCAAGGGTGGAAGAACAAAGAAAACTGGTAGTTAAAATATGTGTAAAATGAAATTAGATCATTTGATTTGACAACTGACTTGTGTTTCATTCTGGTATCACTTCAAGTATATTATGAACCTTCACAAAAAGTTTTCTTGAGTTATACAAAGTAGGAATTTCAAGAAGGACAGAAAAGAGGTTAGTGTCAAGTCCCCAACAAAATATATAGAATTGCATCATACAACCTCATAACTAGATTGCAGGCACATTCTCTTTTTTTTCATAAATCATTCGCCATGAGCACCGAAAGGTTGACCTGTGCACTATACAAGTGGCCACTATTCTTATAATTATTATTCTGTATGTAAAGTATAAAACATAATTCTTTAAAAATCAAATGATATACATGTACTAAAGGAAACAATTCTATAATATTGAAAAAGAATTTAATAAAGCCTTCAAGTTGGTTCTAGCTCTGGCTGCGTCAAATACATGTAGGGAGCAACACAACAGAGCCTATAGACCACAGTCTTGACTGGTCTTAAAGTTAAAGCTTATCTGTACTAGTTTATAGGAGGGATTAGACCGCCCTGCAAGGTCACTGGACAGGTGGTTTTCTCATCAACTCAGCTCTCAATTAACATAAGCAAAAGAGGATCGTGGGGGACCAATGGTCACCGATTAGGCATTGTTTTCTATATAGCGGGAGCAAGTAGCTACAAGTAGTACAGTGGGCTTTTATTAAAGTTAAGACCCTCTTTCACACCTTACGACTGACAAACCCCACAAACTACTTCATAACAGTGATATCTTTGACCAGTGATCAATTGATGGTGTATTTATAATACCTGTGGGTTCTTGAAGATTGCATATTTGTCTCTCCTTTCCTGGAAGAGGATTCTGTTGGTTGTTTCTCTCTTCCAGTTCAGCATCACGTCTGTCACCAGATGCTCGTGGTCTTCCAACGCTCTCTCTGAAAATGTGATGACAGACAATAAATTTGTAAATAACAGAGTGTTTTATGGCATTGTGGTTGGAATTGAATGAAACCGCTGATTCCAAGAATGACATAGTATTATTTTGGGAGTAGTTCTTAGATATCTAGATAAGTAGAGTCAAACTTGCGTAAGTGAGCAATTGTAGAGAAGACCAACTGTCTATAAAGACCACATTTTATTTTCCTTTTAATAGTATTTCTCATAGAAATATGTACATACTTATGTACTGCTTATGAAGACCAAACATCTCATCTCCCTTGATTAGTCTTTATTTACAGGTGTCATTGTATAAGAGCTTTGGAAATGATTACCTTAGCTTTAGCTTCGGCAGCCGTTTTCAGTGCATTTCAAGAAATAATCCTACAAGGTACCCATTTAGCTCACCTGGGTAGAGTGTGGCAAATGTAGATTGATGTCTTGCCAAAGGACACTAGTCCGTGGCGGGACTTGAACCACAAACCTTGTGATCCATAGTCCAGTGACATATCCACTTGACCATGACACCTTATACTATACTATACTACTATACGACACTATACTAGTAACCAGAGGGAATGGCTTATTAATACCGGTGTGTTTTATTACTTACCCATTAATAGTTCTGGAATCTGTTCAATGATGGTCCAATCTGGTCTCTCGTCCAAATGGTTCTTCTCGACCAGCATGTGACTGACTTGCCTCACCCTCATCGTCTCGTCAACAAACATTGTCTTGGAACTTCCATCTTCCATGTATACTCGCACGATCAGCTGGAAACAGAAGAATGGAATATAAAAAGAAATGGATTATAGCTTGTGAAACGACACATGATTGTTGATGCATTTACAGTATACACTTTTTTAACAAGTTGTGCAGACCTGCCGAACTCTGTCATCTTGTCAACAAACATCGTCTTGGAACTTCCATCTTCCATGTATACTCGCACGATCAGCTGGAAACAGAAGAATGGAATATAAAAAGAAATGGATTATAGTTTGTGAAACATCAGGTGATTGTTGACACATTGACAGACCTGCCGAACTCTGTCATCTTTTCAACAAACATTGTCTTTGAGATCCCGTCCTCCATGTATACTCGCGCAATCAGCTGGAAACAGAAGAATGGAAAATGAAAAGAAATGGATTATAGTTTGTGGAGCATCATCTCGTCAACAAACATTGTCTTGGAACTTCCATCTTCCATGTATACTCGCACGATCAGCTGGAAACAGAAGAATGGAAAATGAAAAGAAATGGATTATAGTTTTTGAAACATCGTCTCGTCAACAAACATCGTCTTGGAACTTCCATCTTCCATGTATACTTGCACAATCAACTGGAAACAGAATAATGAAAAATGAAAAGAAATTGATTATGGTTTGTGAAACCTCAACAACTTGTGACAGACCTGCCAAACTCTGTCATCACTTCAACAAACATTGTCGTTGAGATCCCATCCTCCATTTATACTCACAGATTCAGCTCTGGACAACAAACAATAATGGGAAAATCAGCCGATGGAAAACAGACCTGACGAACTCTGTCATCTCTTCAACAAACATTTTCTTTGAGATCCTGTCCTCCATGTTTACTCATGCAATCAGCTCTTGAGAACAACGATGAGAATATCATCCGATGGAAAACAATATCAAAGATATCATCACTGAGATATTCTTCTCGGCCATCAAATGACAGACCTGTCAACATGCACAAGTAACTCTCATCCTCTCATCAACAAATATCATCCTGGAGCTCTTGTCCATCATGTACAATCTGACATAGAACCAGATTTCCAATTAACAACATCAAATGGAAGGGAAAAAAGAAAAAATGAAAAACAACAAGAGATTCTATGGATATATTCTTCTCACCCCGACCTGCCAACATGTACAAACACATGTACATTTAGGTCTCCCCATCTCGTCAACAAATATCTTGGAGCTGGAGTCCTGAATGTAAACTCGCAATAACAGCTGTGGATGGAACACTGAGGGGAATTTGACAAATGGAAGACAATTTGAAAATTGTCAGTTGCAAAAAAATGTCAGATGAAAAATTGTGAGTTAATTATTGACATTCATCAGCAGAGAACCAGAGACTGCACTTTCAGTCTCGGTTTCACTTTGATTGTCTTTTGTTTGGGGCAGCTGTATAACAATGGCTGCATGGTGTCAAAGCTTTTTATAAGCGGATTACTGTACAAATGTCAAAAGTTTGGCCAGCACGTAGGGGACGTCCTGTCTCAATTACTGTTGTTGTTTTAATTTTGTTTGGTCTAGGGATGTTGATATGAATGGAATATTGCCCTTCTTTTTTCTGCCTCTACTGAGAATTTTTTGAAGATCACTTAATTTATTTTCTTTCTCTATCTGCTTTTCTGCCTCTCTCCATATTTCTCTCAAAGCGCTCTCTCCTTATCTCTTTCCCCCCCCCTCTCTCTCCCTCCCGCTTCCACACACGTTCCTTTTCTCTTCTCTCACCCCACCCCCCATCCCTCCCCCTTGTTTATCTCTTTCTCTCTCTCTCTCTCTGTCTCCCCCTCTATCATCCCTTCTCTTCTCTCTCCTCCTCTCTTTCCTCCTCTCTCTCCCTCAATCATTCCTTTTCTCTCTCTCTCCCCCCCTCTCTCCTCCTCTCTCTCTCTCCCCCTCTCCCCCTCAATCATTCCTTTTTCTCTCTCTCTCGCTTTATCATTCCTTTCTCTCTCTCTCCCCCCCCCTTTCATCCCGTCTCTCTGTTTGTACCACTCACCTTCTGCACTCTAGCTTTCTTGAGTTTCTCCAGGGCTATTTTGATCTTCTCCGACTTCAGTTTGGCGGCTTTCTCCTCCTCCGAGAGACTGGGATCCAGCTCTAACTGTGACTCCAGGTCCTTGAGTTTCACCCTCACGCTCTGTGTTAACTGATCCTGCAAGATAGGATAACATTCTTTCTCATTTATTTCCATTCAATGATTTACGATAATGCAGCCAGGCAAATGTTTACACTATTGTCTCAAGAGAAGGTGCAAACATGAGTTCTGTCTGCTTAGTTTTTAATTTTATCAACTTCTTTTTGTCAAACAACTACAGTCAAACCTGCTTTAGTGACCACCTGTCTACAAAGACCCAATTTTTTGTTTCCCTTGAAAATGGTTTCTCATTGAAACATGTAAAAGGAACCGGTACATAAAGACCACTTGCCTATAAAGATCACTTTTCTTGTCTCCCTTGGGTGGTCTTTATAGACAGGTTTGACTGTACACATTCCAAACAGAGAAAATCTCAGTATGAGTATGAAAAACACTTTATTCCAATTTGTACCCTTACCTTTATACATAAGATGTACAAATGAACCATGCTCTATTTACTTATGATTTTTTTTTTTTTTTTTTTTTTTTGTTGAAAGATGACAAAATGTTAGAACTGAAGGTCATACATGTGAAATCAAATTTGGGGGACTTACTGTAAAACCATTAATTTACATGAATTGTAAATATGACAATTTTCAAAGCAATCTATAATCTAAATATTTAATTGCATGACATTTTCAGAGTGATGAGTCAGCTCCTTTCAAGGAATATGTACATGGAAGAAAAAAATTCTGATTTTACAGTGTTCTTGAGATTTAGACCACATAAATGAACATTTACAGGTTCATGTACTTCATTCATCACAACAGGTGTACATCCTACTTTACACATGTATGATAGCTATATGACCAAAACAAAAACAAAAGAGTAGAGACTTACTGGTGGTAATCCAAATGCTGCATAGCTAGCGATGGGGTTTGGTGATGGTGATGTAGGTGAGGTCACACTGACATCAGGTGCTCTAACTCTACCATTGGCGGCGCTGAAGTCTAAGTGTGTCGTTGGTTGGGTGTGGAACACCGACCTCTGTGGTGGTGCCAATGGAGCAGGCACCGGTGCCGTGTGCCTTGGTGTTGGGGTCGTCGGCGTCATGGGCGAATCTAGGGCGCCGGGTGTTGGTGTAAGCGTCGGTGTGGGTGACACCGGAGTTGTTGCATCTTCCTCTGGAGGTGCAGGGAAGTCCTCTGGCGGTGGGGGCATCCTGGCTTCCCCATTCATGGGTGGCGGTGGGGGAAGATCGTCCTCCATACCGTCCACTTCCCTCATATCTGGCATGGGCGGTGGCGGGGGTAGACTACCGGTATCCGTATCGGGCGGCGGTGTCGGTTTGAATGTGGGAGGGGGTGCTGATAAAGTCTTGGCGGCTGAGTTTGCGCTGGACTCATCAATCTTTTTCTGGAGGTCGATCTCCATTTGGCAGAGGTCGCCGAGTAGGGCATCAAGATCAACATCTTGGTCTTCTACAGAAGTAGAGAGACAAGAGAAACAAAGAAAGAGAAAGACGTTATCTCTTGATGTCAAGTAAACCCTTGAAATACAATACAGTAAACACATAACAATCTGAGATAGCAGTAGTAACATATCCAGGCCCTGAAACATTATACAAACACTGCATGCTTCGGCGTTCAATATAAAAAAATACGTAAACCGCCAAATTGAGAATTTTCCAAGTGATGTTATATTTCACCAATATATCAGGCTACGGTTGAAATAAAAAGGCATGTGAGGACTTCTGAGTTTGGAGGGGAATTTATGTCTATGAGCAGCTTATATATTTCTTTAGCTTGAGAATCAACCATCTCATCTTCTACACCAATGTTATCCAGTTACAGTCAAGCCTGTCTATTAAGGCCACCCATTAAACACAAGAGTGGCCACTGTAGGCAGGTTGCGTTTTTAGACAGCTTCTTCCAACCAAATTTCCTTTTAGATGGTGGCAATATGGGTGACCACTAAATGCAGGTGGCCTTTATAGAGAGGTATTTGTATTTTATATTTGTATTTATTAACATTTATTTCCTTCTCAACGGTACAATATGATACACAATGTATATATAAATTATATATGTAACAATGGTTTCAACATAGAGTATACAGTAAATAATTCAGATAACAGAAGGTGAAAACCCGAAAAGCATAGCTTGAGTTGGGAACGCCCATAATAGAGGTAGCCACTTAGGCAAGATTGAATGTACATCTACTGCACTGACACTCCACTGACCACAAGATTCACTTTCCATGCGTTCTTCTATCAAGGAAATAGCATTGTCAGAGACAAAACTGAAATTCACTCCTTCTTGGCTTCATTCCCCAACGACAGATCAAAAGAGAAACAAACAAAATGACACCTTCCACTAATTTACAGCAGCAAATGCTGATTGAAGTAAGATTATCAACACAATTGTGTGGAAATCAAAAGGAAACATTCAGGAAGGCACAATTTCCAACTACTTGAAATAACTTCTATTATTTGTGTTGTTCTTAGCAAAATTTGAAACAATACAACTAATTATTTGACCATGTCAAAATGTTACATCTTTCATCTTTATTAATAGTCATCAAAAACAGAAGAACAAATATGAAATACAATTGAGAGACTTAATGTAATATTGTATGTCAAATTAAGAATAATAGAACTCCTTTCTTGACTATGTTAAAGTGCTGAATTGTACCTTTAATCTTTCCATTACCCGGAACCAAATTTGAATGAAATAGCAATTACAAATGCGTAGGAAGGTTGTCTAAACTAGTATTATCCATGAACTCCAGTTGTGGTATTGTCAGGGCTACTCAACTTCATTGCAATATGTATCATTATCCTTAATAACAATTTTAATTCACTATTTACACATAAAACAAATATCAATAATTAGCTAATTTCCACCTACTTCTAGTAGCAACCCCTCATGCCTAGCCGGTGGTGAAAAAGGTTCCACAATCAACCATGAATACCACAGAAATAAACAAAAATATTCCTTTGTTTTCCTTCCTGAACCATGAAACAATACATCCTCTTTTCTTTTGATTTGATTTTGTTTTGTTGTCAAGGATTGTAATTTTTGACAGATCAACTGTTTTAGGTGATATTTATGAAACCATAAATCCATGTTGTTGTTCTATCATCTCTCAATTTGCGTTGTATTCATTGAGATTAGATTGACGATATATGTTTTGCTCATTGTTATTTTCAAATGCACATGGTGTGATACTGTTTTTTCTTGTTTCTTCAGGGGGGGGGGGGATCTATACTCTATATTTCTGCATATTCATTGACGTAGTCTCTCTCTCTCTCTCTCTCTCTCTCTCTTTCTTGCTCACTGCTTATTTTTGTAGTTGATTTGAAATTAGTCATACCAGCATTACACAAACCTTTCTTTAAAAGGAAATCGGTCCCTTAAGTTTGCATATGGAATTTCTGCCTGTATGGAAATAAATCAGAAGGTTCATAGCCCTACCGTATAAGAAATTCACGGGTATACATCCCTCTCTTCCGATTCAACCTAAATCCCAGGAAATATCCATTTCCATGCCCCGCTAAGCAAATAAATCTAAACAATAATTATCGTGGTCAAGGTATTTTGACCACTGTGGTAAAGCTTTATTTGTTTTATTAATCAGCTTTGCAAACAGAGCAAATCAGAGTTATTATAAAATACAAATATTACACAACCACTGATTCATTTGGATTTAGCGAGTGAAGATTGAGAAAAAAGTACAACTGGTTGACTCTGAATGAAATAAAATTAAGCTAAAGTCGCTCATAGTACAGAAGGTTACAGTCACACCACAGAAAACAAAACACTTCCAAATATGAACCACAACTACTATTTGTAGTCCCATATATTGACAAGTTTGTTTGCTTTTTAACTAATTAGGTGTACTGTCACTGCGAATATCAGGTAATATAGTAAAAATGAATAAATGAATGAGAAAAGCATTTTTCTTTTTCAATTAATGTTTGCCTTTTGCCTTAAAAGGAAACTTAAATCATTCATAGGCATGAATTAGGAGTATTTTATCAATTTTTTTTTGCATTATTCACACATTTAGCGGGCTATGCTCTGATTATGATGGCTAATTCATGGGCTATCAACAGTCATTAACATTTCATCACAAGTCTAAGAATAAATATGATTTCATTCAATAAATTTACACTTCCATGAACAGCTAAACAGTCATAATTATTTTCAATGTTTGCAAGTCGGGTTAACAAATGTTATGTCAAGTTTCCTCACTACAGCTAAGTGTATATTATGTATACAAGGAGCATATTTGAACACTTTTTATTTAAGAGAGGAATTTGAACAATGTCAGATATGTTTTTGGTCTGAACTCTGAAAATCAAATATTTGAATGAAAGGTGAATCAGAGTATTAGAGGAAATACTGCAAGTACCGGTATATGTTTTATGTTGTAACATCACAATGAAGATAACTAAAGCTGATACATGTAGTAAACATGTATTTTTAAAAATAGAATTATTTGATAGTCATTTTTTACAAAGGAAAAAGAAGACTCTTTTAGAGCATCTCTTTTTCACCAGTTGGTTACATTAATGGTGTACAAGTAAAAATAATAGTAATAATAATTAGATCAATTTATATATAGCAAAGCTACTATATAAATATACTCTACTGTGCTGTGATGAAAATAAAGCGCTATTTTACAGACACACAATAAAAAGAAGGAAAAAAAACTATTCAAAAGCTCCTGAAAACAAATGCATCTTCAATAAACTTTGAAGACGGCAACAGATGAGGCTTTCCTTATGTCTAGTCAATCAAAGCAATCACTACCATGTAAAGTAGGTGAACAAAATGTCAACAAAATGTAGTGGTGTACGTTTCGCATGTTTTATCATACACAAGAATACAACATTGGTGTTCAAATTGCTTCTTTCTTCCTATATCACTTCCAAGTACTGCTCATAAAAATAAATGGCAGCCATTAAAATTAAGAAAAAGAAGGGAGTACAGAATAAATGGCAGCCATTGCAAAGGGAAGTATTGTGAATTTGCTAGCAATGTTTTTTGTTGGAATTAAATGAATGAGATGGGTAATGGAGGCTCTCTCTCTCTCTCAGGGAACTTGACTCAATTAGGGTTATTTGTAGGGAAGATGGCCGTGCAGGGAAGATGGCCGACTCGGGCATCGCTTGACACGACAGGAAAGGTCAAGATGGTGGTGCTGCGGAGTGAGAACCCAGTACGCTTGACAGTAAATCAATATAACAACAAGTTTAGAAAGGACCCATTCCCACAAGAGGGAAAATCAGATAGGCCTACTTGTCAAGAAACAAGTAATAATTATAATTCGTTCTTGTATAGCGCAGAACATATTATGATATAACCTCCCTATGCGCTTCTTAAGAGCTTTGGAAATTATTAACCAAGCTTTAGCTTTAGCAGCCGTTATCCCGCACAGTGCATTTCAAGGAATATTCCTACTAAGAACCTATACCTCACCTGGGCGGAGTGTGGCAAATGTAGATTAATGTCTTACAAAAGAATGTTATCAACTTATCATATATATTTTAGCTATAGAATTATTGTATCAAACACTGTAAAAAGTTCCTTGTCTGAAAGAGGTTAGACTTATTTTTACCTGGCCAGAGTAAATAATATTAGATCTATTAAAAGCATTTGAGCTACATCAACAGTATGCTTGTTGCTCTGTTTACCTTTATCTCTTCATTGTATATGGGGATCCAACGCTTTCTAGATTCTATAGGTCATAATGGTGTCCGATACTTTTGACATAACATTTTTAATATGAAATGTAACACTTTTCTTTTTTTCCCATCCTTTACCATTTCTCTTTCTGGATGCTCAAACTGGTCAGACCTGGGGGGTGTTTCACAAAGATCCTAAGTTGAACTTATCTCTAAGTTGGACTTAAAAGTTATGGAAAGCCATTAGCATCTTTGAAAATATTTTGTAAAAGTTATATTGAAAGGCATTAATTGTTTATTCAAATCATTCATATTTTCTATCATCAAGGAGATTTCATGTTCCGGATGTGGAATTTATAAAAAGTCTAAAATACTTGAATTTCTGCTTTTGAATATATTTCATTTTAAGACTCCAATGGCTGTCCATAATTTTTAAGTCCAACTTAGAGTTAAGTTCTACTTAGAATCTTTGTGAAACACCCCCCTGGTCTTTATGAAAAGAAACTTTTTATCCAGTTTTAGCAAGAAGACTATTAACTCATACAGTTTATCAAATGTACAGCGTTTAGACCCTTCTGGCTCTTAAACAGATGTTTTCAAACTTAAACCATTTTTGTCCTACTTTTTTTTTTTCTTCCATTTCTCTTTCTGGAATGTGGATTAACGAACAATAGATTCTGAATAGGACATTCTACATGCATTCTACATGCATTCCGAATGCCAGTTGAATAAATCCGTGGCGCCTTAGTCTTAGGTGATATTTCCAATTGGTCTGAAACTCTCCTGGTAAAGAAGCAAACCCCACATTTTTAAAAATGTAGCAATTTTGTTCTTCAAGCGAGCAAATAATTCCCAAAAGGCCTCATAATACATTAAATGTCTGCTGATCCATATTAAAAGTACCTAGATTAATGCCTTTCTGAATCTTATCAGAAACGCTCTTGCACAGAAAATGCAAAACACTCTGCATATTGCTACAAGCAAGTCTGGAAACTCTATAGGGTTATCTGTCATTTGCGGTACAGATTTTGAAGGGGCTGTCTCCATTTCTCCAATAAGTTTTCTAATCAGAAACGAGATCGCTGAAGCAAGGACGACATCGTTCAGCCTTATTGCGACCGCTGAAATGTCAGGGGGAGCTGCACGGAAGTATCGCAAGGAAAAAGCAGGGCGCTAATTACGAGGATCACGACAAGAGCGTTGACAGTTTGAAATGAGGCTGATTGGCTAAGGGTCTGGTCAGTTGAAATGTTATGGGTTTCCTATTTCATGTGGTTTAGAGAATTGAAGGAAATACATGAAAAGACTTCATCCTAATCTCTTTCTACCCTCCCCACCCCTGTTACTCAAGAGATTATTTCTTTCTCTCTCTCTCTCTCTCTCTCTTTCTCTCTTCTGCTCTCCCTCTCCCTGTCCTCTCTCCTTTTTTTTCTCTCTCCTTTTCCTCTTTCTCTTTACCCTCCGCATGTACCGCCTCTCTCTATCTCTCTCTTTCCTTTATCTCTCTCTTCCTTTTCTTACTCTTCTCTCCCTCCTTCTCTCCTCCTTCTCTCTCTTCCTCTTCTCTTCCTCTCTTCCCTTCCTCCTCTATCTCTTCCCTCTATTCATCTTAACTCCATTTTGATTTACTAGCACATTAAATCTGTTCCCATCTGCCACCCAAGTCTCTCTATTTCTGTATCTATTTCATCTCTATTTCCCATCTCTCTACTCTCTGTCTCTATCCGCCCTTTTATAATAATAATATTTATTAATATTTTGTTTTTACATTCACTGTGGAAGATCCAGGAGAAGGGGGGGGGGGGGGGCGAGGGGATTGAAAAAGCTATACATAAAGGTCTACCTTCAATACATGACAGAGAACCACAATTTAAAATGTCTCCCTGTGGCCGTATCTCATTATTACTCGTATTAGATGGTAACAAGCACCTAAAAAAGTTGTGTACAATGAGCTAGAATGTATAACATCAACCTAAACAAAATTCACCCCACATTTTCTATAAGGTTAAGTATGAAGAAACAGAGAATAACAGAGAATAACAGTGAACTGCACACTACACACAAAGCCCAAATTGGACTTGGGTTCCATGTGTGCATTTTTATGTGAGCTCGTACAGGTGCAGCGGTTGGTAGTCACTTTTATGATTTGCAAAAGCTTTTTTTTTTCAAAATTAATGTTTCATAATCTGGAGTCCATATTTTGAATTATTACAAGGAACATACAGACCAGCATATATTTGGTGATTGGAACACTTCAATGAGAATGTGACAAGAATGACAAGTTGGAGAAAAAGCTTTCAAAACTTTTAACAAAAGAAACCAAATTAAGACATACCATACACTGTGCTATCCCTTGGTACAAAGAATGTATATCTTAGCATCCTTATTCCAAGTAGAATACTCCAAGAAACCAATTTCAAGATGACGATTTCAAGATGACTACTTCAAGATGACCACTTCAAGATGAAATACAATCCCGTTGAAGCATTGATACACTACTGAACTCGATCCCCTCCAGATTTAGTTCTATGTATTTTCTAATAAGCCGGCAGCCCCTCTACTCTTTTAACTGTTAATGTCCCTTTCACTTCCATTTTCGACCCCATAAACCAATCATTCATTCTTTCCCCATGTAAATAATGACAGCTGAAGACATGGGTTTGTTTTTTGTTTCTATCACCTGTTGATAATCCTTATTGTTATGCGAGAGTAATTGAGCGATACAGAAAGTTCCATCCATTATCTTCAGCAAGTTTTATCTGCTCATGTGGTACATAATTCTTGTCAATAATTATAAAGATTATGATGTACGTTTATACAATTATTGGGGAGTACTTACCAAGAAAGAATTAGTTTTATTTTTTATTAGTTAAAGGTAACCTCAAATAATTGTAAGCACTTTCAAATTAACTATGCCTGCAGAAAATTGCCTGTTGGTTCCTTAATGTAAATGAATATAGAGCAGATTATGGTGACCAAGGGGAGGGGCAAAGGAGAAGAGCCCCTGCCCTTACTTTTACCCATATTAATTTGAACTTCCACTCATATTCATTTCAACTAAGATGTCAGTTTTGTCAACCGACAAATCACCTATCTCATTACACTCATTTTGTCTCGCCTAAGGGACTTCCCCCAGATTTCCCAGACTTAGCTTACAGGAGGATCAGATTAGTCCCATTAATCCCATTCTGAGCGCCCACATAATCCCCTCCCCCTCCTACGCAGCACCCCTCACTGTCATTGCCAACATTTGCCTTGTTCACACAGGGCCATCATAGTTATAACTTTGCTAAACCTCAAAGTTGTAAAAAACGATCTATTAACAACGAAATGGGTTCACATGGGACAGAAGGCAAGTAGTCATTTATCTACAAGTTAGCATAATTAAACTCAAAATTAATTGCGTCCGTACTGGCACATATAACTTCCAGGAAAGGACCCCCTAGTGGCTTGTAGTTAACACGCTAACCATGTGATTGCTTGTGGTTTATTACTTTAAGCAAACTTAAAGTTTTAACACCTCAAAGTTTACAACCATGACTTTAAGTTTACGGACTATTGGGTGAACCTAAACTAAAAGTTTACAGATTGTCGTGTGAACCCTATAACTTCAAGTTTACGGACTGTCATGTGAACCTAAACTTCAAGTTTACATACTGTAGCATGAACCTAAACTTAAAGTTTACGGATTGTCGTGTGAACCCTAACTTCTAGTTTACGGACTGTCGTGTGAACCTAAACGTTAAGTTTACGGACTGTCATGTGAACCTAAACTTTAAGTTTACATACTGTTGCATGAACCTAAACTTAAAGTTTACGGACTGTTGCATGAACCTAAACTTTAAGTTTACATACTGTTGCATGAGCCTAAACTTAAAGTTTACGGACTGTTGCATGAACCTATACTTTAAGTTTACAGACTGTTGCATGAATCAAAACAAAGTTTACAGACTGTTACATGAACCAAAACTTAAAGCGTACAGACTGTCACGTGAGCCTAAACTCAAAGTTTACAGACTGTTGCATGAACCTAAACTAAAATTTTACGTACTGTCGTGTCGTGGGAACCTAAACTTAAAGTTTACGGAGTCTCGTATAAACCTAACTTAATGAATCAGACAGAGACATCAGGCATTAACCTCCTTCATGATCTAGTCACATGCCAAGTTCACGACCTTTTGTACGTCACCTGATACATACAATCCCACAGAAAGGAACATATGATGCTGCAACTTGTAAGAACATGTGAACAAAGATTAAGAATGTTTCTTTTGCAAGTCATCTGCAAAATATGAATCATAGCAAATGGTTAAAAATCTCAAAAATAAGGCCACAAATTTTCTCCTGAAACCAGCAATTAAAGGTATCATTATTATAAGTATTCAACAATAATTCTTCCCTTGATGTGCAAAATTCATTTCAAATGTTAGAGTGGTAAAATAGTTTTGAAAGGTAGAAGTAATACAATTTCTGCATAGATACATTAATTGTTTAAAGAAATAGGAGACAAGATAATCATGAGTTGATAAAAATGTAAGTTTGTTCTATTGAACATACAAATTTACAACCCGAATCAAGTACCCCTACAGAAACTGGGAATTTCTGTGTTCCATTATCCTATTCAGAAAACATGATTACTGGTAAGACAAAACAATTATGTCCATAATATATTAAGCCCTATCTGGTATCAACACCACAAACTCCTATTATACTATAATATTTCCCTTCATCTAACCTTTCAAAACCTCTAAATTTGCATATTATTCTTCCTGATTCAGAAGAGATATCGTTTCTAAGGATACCTACACAAATTGACGTTATTAGAGGCTATATAGCACTCCAAACAAAAGTTAAACCGTTTTGGAGCCAGAAGGGGGTTATCAAACTCATACACTTTAACTCTTATCCTGCCATGAGACTGCTAGCGCGCTATTGTTATAGTGCCATGTGCAATCGATTGAAAGCCACGTTCATGCTAGCGAGCCACCGCTACGGTGCTTTGTGCGCGCTAGCGCGCAGATGTAATAACAGTTATTGTTCATGCCCATTGCACCGTGCTGAGTGCTTTTGCAGCGCTATTGAAAGTACCATCGCGTGCATCAGATTATCGGCTTTGGATTACGCGTCTTTGTATACAACAGTCAGATTGGATTTTCTCGAGTAATTCAGCGATTTGTGTTTTGTAAAGATTTAAATAACACGCACTTGAACCAACCTTAAAATTAACTTGGCACGCAGGAGATTAGCACTGTGGCACAATAGGAATTAGCACTGTGGCACTGGTTGCATTGTATGGGTGGCAGCTTAAGAGTTAACACAGAGTTAACCCCCTTTTGGCTCTAAACAGACAATTTATCAGGTAACCACTTGCATCCTTGTCAATTGACACCACATATTGCATTGCTCTCGGTGTACATAGGATATGGCCCAATATGATATGACCAAAATAAACAAACTCAATCCCGGATAATTCACATAGTTTCCTTCAGTAAATTGAGTTTGGGGAATAATATCTGTTGATATTGATGCATTTTATATGGGGATATCCTATTGATACTCTCTGTACTGTTTCCTCTTTAACTTTCATCTACTTGAAAGAAGTGTTTTGGTCGAGTGGATAAGTCTCCGGATTGTGAACCATGAGGTATGGGGTTTGAATCCCTGACACAGCACTAATATCCTTTGGCAGGGCATTCACCTGCATCTGCCACACTCGACCCGGGTGTAGTAAATGGGCACCTCATAGGATTTATTGCTTGAATGGATGGCGCACTACATTTACCAAAGTTAAAGCTGTGTTAATAATATCCAAAGTCCTTTGAAAGTGCATAGAGACGTTATATCATAATGTGACACATGCTTTACTCTTTCTTTCACAGCAAAATCTATTTATTCAAATGTTCAATTTCAAGTTTTGTACTTCAGAAACTAACTAAAACAAGTATAGAAATTTCCCAATGGACTCTCTTGTAAAAGAAATTATGTAAATTTAATTACATAAACATTAAACCATTAACGAGGCAGGAATTGCTAAATATATAAACGCAAAATGGATGCGGCATTTGTTCATCTCACTAAACAAAATAATATAAACAGTACAAGATGTATCTGATTGTCACTGCTTTTACAGCTTTAAAGAATTGATTGCACGTACCTCAAACACCTTGCCAAAAACCACACAATTTTTGGTTTCTACCACTATTTTTCTTTTTCGTCATTCCTGCTCGTCATCTCTTTGCGTTGAGAAGTTGCCAAACCTCACTTTTCAGCACCCTTCCCCCTCCCCATCCTGCGTAACCCCATCTCCATGACCCCCTCACCGAACCCACCCAACCCTTTCCTGTTGTGGCTCGGTCTATACTCCTTACCCCACCGTCAAGGCATTGCGAGACAAATCCTAAAAAAATGTATTGCTTACTGAGAAATAAACCGGCTCTAACTCATCTAAGCAATTGGTACGGAGAAAAAATATATTTATAAAGTGTACACCTCATGAACTTATTTTGTATTCCCAAAATTATGGAATGAGTTCCGCTTTATGATATTCCTGTATCATATTAAAGCCACTCATGAGTATGAACAACAAAAACAACAATAACAACAATCGATCTTTATAGTAGACATATGGTCTTCACATATTAAGGTAATTAACAAGGGAAGCACTGCACAAGGATAACAAAATAGCTAATTTTTGTAGCCTTTTTGAGGTAGGTTTCACTGAACAAAATTAAGAATGTTACAAGACCAGAATGATTGTATCAACCTTTTAACCCTCAAACTGAACCTATATACCCTGCTTGTTCTCGACAGACAAATATGCACCTTACCCATCAACTCAAAGACCAACTCAAGTTATTTTTTCTCACGGACAGAGTTGTGATGAAATTAGCATCCATGACCTCAAAGTGTGAAATAATTATACCCCCCTGAAATTTCTCAAAAATCTACAAATAGAATTCTAGATTTAAAGATATCTTTTTCAAAATACAATGTTTCCTTGAAAGCCATCCTAAAATAGATCATAAAATATAAAATAATTGGACAAAGGTCAGAATTCCATTTGGCTCGTACCACTACATATAATTTGATAGTCCCAAATAACACAATTTTCGGTACCTCTGTTTTGTTAACCTTGTGCTCTATTTGCTTCAGAAGTAGAAAGAATCATGCTGGTTTCCTAACAAAATTCTAAATTTTAGTTTCCAAATATTTTGACCAGGTTTTTATCAATTTTCCCCTCAATGCAACACAGGGGGAGCAACAAGGTCCCTGAGAGCCCAAGCAACCATAATGGAGTTGATAAATAAAAACTAGCTAAAATTATACAAAAATTGGCACTAATTTGGCAGCTAACTATTTGCAGCCAATAATGAAACCTTCACTATTAATGTCAAAAAGAGGAGAGATGGGAGCATCAGATTGAATCATCACGTTGCTCGCAGAAACAGATGGCAAAGATAATTACACAACTGTCTTTCGATTATCTAAAGAATATGACTGATGTTTCAAGATCAACTGATATGTTTTTACAATTGCCTAAGGGCTAGAAATGTACCATTCTTTGTATAAGTTATGCTAAATGGTATGCAGCCATGAGACCTAAAGCTGAAGTCCCATCCAAGAGGCAACTTAGGTGATGATCTATTACTTAAACAGTTGCACTAATGCACTGGTTAAGGTTTGAACCCAGGAGCTTCTAGTCTCAAGACCACTTCTCCTACCACTGAGCCACATGTACATTCTATCTTTACAAATAGTTAGGGCAGTGTGTTAACTGCCTAGAGAAGTACTCCCTGCTCTACCCCCCTAAACACTTGTTCTACCCTCCATCAGTTTGAACCCAGGAGCTTCAAATCTCAAGACCACTTCTCTAACCACTGAGCTCATACATGTATAGCTAAAGATAATTAGGGTACCGGTAGTGACTAGTGAGTGTCACTGTACATCAGCAATGCGCTCCCCTTATTTTTTACCCACCTCTAAAACCTATTTGACCTTACTTCAGTTTGAACCCTAGAGCTTTCACTACGAAGTCCACTTATCTTACCACTGAGCCACTCAATTATAACCTCAAGACTAACTGGGTTACTGAAGTTTAACATACATCTGGCAAGTGCTTGCTACTTATTACCCACCACTTATTCCTGTTTGACCTCAATTCAGTTTGAACCCTGGAGCTTTCAATATCAAGTCCACCTGTAATACCACTGAGCCACTCAATTATAACCTCAAGACTAACTGGGTTACTGAAGTTTAACTTAATCCAAACTACTTTACACCCCACCCCTTAAACATGTTTGACCTTACTTCAGTTTGAACCCTGGAGCTGTTAATATCAAGTCCACTTATCTTACCACTGAGCCACTCAATTATTACCTCAAGACTAATTGGGTTAATAAAGGTTAACATACATCAGTGAAGCACTAGCTACCTGCATATACCCCTCCCCTTTCACGTGTTTCATAAGGAAGACGGTTTGTCATTATCCGTACTAGTGCTGTAGTCAAACGTTTAACCGTCCGGTATCCGACCGCCCATGGCGGATTCCGTTTTCAATTGGACGGTTTTGTTTTCCCGTTTTTTTTTTTTTTTTTTTTTTTTTTTAAATATTTTTTTTAAATCGTTTAAAGGACAAGTCCACTCGAAAAATAAATTACTTTCAATAAAAGCAGAAAAATCAGACAAACCGATCAAAAAAGGTTTGAGCTAAATCGGATAACTAATAAGAAAGTTATGAATTTTTGAAAAAGTATGTAAAACTATGGAACAATGAGATTCACAACACAAATTGCCAAGATGGTTATCAGTTTATGACGTCATGTCCTCACAACTTATCAATTGCTTCATATAGTTTAATCACATTAATTTCCCTTTTTATCCCCCAAAACTTGATTTCCCCATGCCTTTGCCCAGGTTATATGACTTACATCATATTGCATGCATGACATTTCCCAAAAACTTTTATGAATTTTGAAGAATTGATACTATTTTCTGAATATTGTTTATTCATAATTATTGATTTTTATATAAATAGTTTATAAAAATTCAATTTTTCATGATTTAACTGGACAAAAATTACTCTTTATTTGTGCATCCACACAAAAACACATGACTAACAATCTAACTTGGATGCTGGTGTGAAGAAATAAGATTCTTAGGGTGAAAATAGGAAATTTATATTATCAATATAAAGAAAATAATTAGTGGATAGTGAGGACCATACGTCACAGACTCATGAGTGAGTTGCCAATTTGTGTAGTGATTTTCAAAGTATTTCATGTCATTAAACATTCATAACTTTCTTATTAGTTATCCGATTTTGCTCAAACCTTTTTTGATTGGTTTGTCTGATTTTTTTGGTTCTATTGAAAGTAAGTTATTTTTGGAGTGGACTTGGGCTTTAACCGAAAACCGTCCGGTTTTGACTGGCGGTTAAACGGAATTGGAGATATCCGTGATGTTACAGCACTAATCCGTACATGCTACGGGTTTGCCTAATTAAGAAGGCTGATGAGGAAAAGCTTTCTCTCAAAGCCGCATGTTGTAATACTAATTACCCCTCCTTCCTGTCTTCATATTAATAAGTGATCTCATCTTAATCCAAGTTTTGAGCCACCCATGATCCGTCTGCATTGACTCAAGTCACATCAGAGGTCGATGCACTATGGTGTAGGATAAAATGTCTATGATGTTCGATGGGACTAAAGGTGGACAAAATTATCATTCTTCATGGTATTATTAGGTCTATATCGTCAGCTATAGAAAATCCTGGGGTGGACTATCCCTTTAAGAAGGCTGATGAGGAAAAGCTTTCCCTCAAAGCAGCACGCTGTAATACTAATTACCCCTCCTTCCTGTCTTCATATTAATAAGTCATCTCATCTTAAAGCTAAACTTTAGTACTGGTAATGCGATTGCATTGTGAAAGAAAAGGTGTGGAAAGGATCAGAAACAGTTGATCATGTAGCATGTAAGTATTGGTGTGCACTGCAAGGTTCTGGAGTCATCAAAATCATAATAAATTTGACCGAGTCTTGGTAAAGTAACAAGCACATACACAGAAAGCTATGTATGGGACAACACGCATGGTGTCGGGGTTGGTACTTCCTTGATTCCTTGTCTTTCTATGCTCATTACTCAGCCAGTATACATTTTCTTCCAAAATTGTTTGGCACATGTCATTTATTTGTAATCTTGAACATTCAGTGTAAGTTTTGTTTGATTCTGTGAGAAATAATTTTCTTTTTTTTACCACTACTGGAGGTTAGCTTTAATCCAAGTTTTGAGCCACCAATGATCCGTCTGCATTGCCTCAAGTCACATCAGAGGTCGATGCACTATGGTGTAGGATAAAATGGCTATGATGTTTGATGGGACTAAAGGTGGACAAAATTATCATTCTACATGTAAGTCAATTTTGTACCTAATTTCAAGTGTAAAATATGATTCACCAAAACTTTTAAACATCATATCTTCTGTTTGGAGCCATGCAGAAGGGTGTCAACTTCTGTTTAAAATGAAATGAGTGAACATCTTTCTTTCTGTTAAGTTCTGAGCAGACAATATGTTAAACGAGCTGTTTCAAACGAATAAGTTTAGTAATACTAATAACCCCTCTTTCCTGTATTCTTGTTAATAGGTGATCCGATCCTAATCCAAATTTCTAGCTTTCTATGATCCGTCTGGCCTCAAATGAAACCCTCATCCGAGTTCAAAGCACTATGTTGCCGCACAAAGTTGACATTGTGTGGTTGATGAAAGGTGTTGTATGTTACGACTTAATCACTGTTCAGAGAATGCTGCTCTATGTTCATTTTTGAGTCATCTGAGAGAGTATGTGTCACATTACTCACATCAGGAACAATGATGGTTCCTTTGATAAAAAGCAGTGACATTATGCATACAATTTCATGAATGCATGTGGAAGTAACCATTAAAAGTGTATTTTGTTCATATAAGATCCAATGCAGTGGATTCAAAGGACGTGGGTGGCATTTAAGAATGAAATTCTCAAAATACTTTGCAAGGAATTGTAATAAATCAATAAGGTGAATTAAAATGTGTGAATTACATTAGGGAAACAATTTGATGTCAAATGTGTATGTTACGAGATGAACTTAAAAAAACATTTTATAATAATGCTTTCCTTATTACAAAGTTTGGTGGAATTATGATTTTTATTTAGAAATTAGGTACAAAATCACTTTAATTACATAAGAAATGAGTGGTGGGGTACACAATTACTTCTAGTGCCACTATCTCTAAATTTGTAATTGTGAGAAAGTACAATCAAATACTTGAATATTTATAATTTTTATCCACTTTTATGTCAATGCCTGTACAATTCTTTTCAAAACTCCATACTTATTTCCATTATACTCTATGCCTTTAAGGTAAATTGTAAATTCCCTAGATCACTATTGTTTTTCTTCCATTCAACCTTCAATAACTTACATTATCATAAGAAAACAAAATCAAAATAGCACCAGAATTATCATAAAACAATACAGTTTCCTGAATAATCACATTTTAAAGTCTGTTATAATTGGCAAATTTCAAAACAATCAAGAAAGGGGATTCTCTCTACGGCTGAAGATTTTTTTTTTCTTTCTCAATTGTTTGCTTTTGTCACACGTCATGCGTGTGTTCCATCTGTCTAGATACACGCAACAATGACAATGACAGCTAACCAACTCCCGAGGGCCTCCTTCTCTTGGCGTCTCAGACTATTGTTGCATGACTCATCGCTATCTTTAAAGGGGCACTGCCATTACCGTTTGAATTTAAAGCGTTTGAGTATCACATCAATGTGATTGGGGGATTCCTTACTCATATTTACAAGAATGATATGATTGCTTTCATAAATATTTAGGTATTCACAAAATTCTCCATTATAAGAATTCATACCCCGAAAGGAAATGAAATCATAAATTGTAATTTCTAGCTTATTTCTTTAATCAATAACACAATTCTTTAAACTATGTCCTCGAAATGATGATATTGGGAACCAAAAAATGCTAATTGCTCAAATTTATTAGAATTTAGTTAATTTACAAGGAAAGTCCTCATCAAAGCTGATATGAAAGTCAAATTTGTTCAATAGTTTGAATGAAAGAAAACTTAAAGGACAACATTTTGTCTCCCCCTCTTCTCTCTCTCCCTCTCTCTCTCTCTCTCTCTCCCTTCCTTATGAGCCCAACAATAGAATCCATTCATTATCAAGATGACCCTTTCTTTTCAAGAAAGCAATATGGATTTGGCAATATCTTTCTTTTACAAGCCAAGTCAGTAATAAGGGTAAATTAAGATAACACCAAATTACCAAATGACCATGAACTTTAAAAAAAAGAAGGACAGTGAAACCTTTTTCATAAGTCATACTTAATGTGATTCATGCTTCTATATACAGAAATCAATTCAATATCGATCTTCAAATCTATATTGTCTATTAGATAGGCCTACAAATAAAGTAAAATGAAAGCTAGAAATAACATCTATAGACTATTGAAATATTCATTAGTCATTCAATAGGATGAGCTGATGAAACTATATAAATACCATCTTCCTTTAGTAAAACCATCCCACACATTTTCAGCTCCAAGTACACTGTACTTTTGAGACTTTTTCTTTTCTTTTTGGAGGGATAGACTGTGTGTTGGGAGTGTGTGGGAGTTTCCTTATATGCATCCTTGTACAAGTAGGGGATGGGGTACAGGATTTATCTTATTCAAGGGAACCAAAACAGTCATCGAAGTTACTTTTATTTTAAAGTTTAAGATATTTGAATAAAATCAGTGAAAGTTCGAACAAAATCGGGCAAGTAATAATTAAGGAAGTTAAAGCTTTTTTAAATAACTAGATCACTAGAGGGCGATATTTAATATGGTGACATCATTTATGGACAACTCTCAATGCCTTTTGTACTTCAAATTTCAGGATTTTACCACTTTCTTGTGATTGAGATAATCAACTTCCCTGAAAGCAAGATATAGAATGCAAAATTCTACTTCTCATGTTATGAAGTCGGATCCTGAACATGAATGAATACAAAGAAAATGAAAGAATTGTGAAATTCCACGGTCAGAGGGCATGGAGAGTTGTTCATAAATGATGTCATCAACTTAAATATCGCCCTCCGGTGACAAGTTATTTCAAAATGCTTTAACTTCCTTATTCCTTGCCTGATTTGGTTCAAATTTTCACTGATTCCATTCAAATCTTTTAAACTTTACAATAATGTTAACTTAGTATGAGGGTTTTGGTTCCCTTTAATTTCTTCATGATTTCTATTTGGTTTAACTTTTTTTTTAATACTATATATTTTGCAATTGTTTGTGATATATATCTATTCTGCAATTGTTGTCACATATATTTTCCTATGTTATGAATATATTTTATTGTTGTATTGAAGAATTTCTAAAAAACAATAACAAATCATGTGATTTTGTAATATGCAATCACTTCATGTTTAAAAGGTAACATTTGTAACGTAAGACTGATCAACTTGTATTTCAACGATGACAGAGGTAGTTTCATATACTTATATCTGGTTTCCCTATTTGCAAAGAATACTTTAAATTGATGTAACTACAGCTTTACACCACACCAGAATTGACAACTTGAATACAACCCCAATCTATTCATATCTTTAGTTTCAACAGTCATCTTCGGATGATCTTCCAAATTAAGATTAATTACAAACCTTAGTTTTGATGTATTCTTTATTTTGTTTCCTTCCAATACATAAACTTTTGACTAAGTGATAAATGATACTATATTAATAGGCCTATCTAAAAATGGATCAACAATATAACAAGGTTTAAAAGTTTTCACCTTTAATGAAAGCTTATAAAAGCAGCTGGTATATATTTATTCTCTTTTTAGTTGAAATCCCAAGGAGATTCTACTTTTATGGTACCGCATTTCTGTTTTTCCTCAACTAAAGTGTTGAATAAGCAAGGTTCTTTGAGGATAATTGGGAGAATTATATATCAACAATTCAACATATTATTGTTTAGCAAATGTTGCACAATCACACATGTGAAAGAAATGTTGTGTAGATAGCTGGAAACGAACAACAAAATGTACCCAAGCCAGACTAAATGTCTGCAATTTTGGTTTAATTCCCCAGCAAACCTTCAGAATTTTGAAAATACTACTGTGGTTTTCTCTGTGACACTGTTTATGTAAAGAGTGTTTGGACATGGTGTGTGTTGTGTTCACACAGGAAATACCAAAAATATGGAAGCATTTGAAATTTATCTCTTTGTGATAAAGTGTAGCATAGTGTGGACAGTGTATCCACAGTCAATACTACCAAATTACCAAATAATAATACTAGTCACATTTGTATTTGTTCTATGTGACTGGCAGCTGCCATTCATTTACATGTACACTGTAAAGGAAATACGCAGCAGCTCTTTTGCTGCAGTTTACCGTGCCATATCTGAAAAAGCCTTCAAAATGCAACTCCATATAAATGTAAAACACATACCTTTCTTGTAATGATCTTTTACACTAGACTTATACACATACAGTAACCCCCCCCCCCCACCCTTCCTTCCCCAATCAAAAAATAGAAAGTGATAATTGGTCGCATCAGGATTGCTTTATCTAAACGCTTTAGAAGCTGTATCCGATCCCTGATTGATGGGCTGCTATTTGCCAGGAGAAATTGAACTTTTCACATCCAGATGGAAAATGCATTGTTCTTCCCCCGTACTTGCTGCTGACAAGAATCAAAAGAAACTTCAGCGAAATTCCCTGACATTTCAGCATTCCAATCACAGCCGATAGCAGTCTAATCAAAGAGCACGGTTTTTAATTAAAGTAGCTAGATTGATACAAAGACATGCTCTAATTTGTTTTCGTGATCCAAAATAGGTGCAATAATTCCTGTAGTTCTACGTCTTTGTGTGATAATGAAAAGTACATGTAAGTATGTCTTCTCAGGAAAGGCAAAAGGACTCATCTCCAATTCTTCTTAATATGTTTACGTTTGAGTATTAAGATATAAACTGAGCCACTCTGTCTGTGCATAGAAAAAAGGACATACATGTGGCTGTGGTCCATTACACATGGCCTAGGAAAGAATCATTCACATGGGCTGTTTACATGTGCTAAAAATATATTTTCCAGGTCAATAATTGATTTGTTATTGAGTGACTAGGGGACTTATCCTCAATACCGTAAATCTCCGTGTATAAGGCGCACTTTTTTGGCGCCGAAAAAATTTGAAAATCGGGGGTGCGTCTTATACACAGATACAGAAAAAAAAAAGTTTTTTTTTTTTTTTTTTTTCCCCTTCCCGATTTCGATTTATGGCGCTATGCCTGGCAATGTCTCCCAGCTCAGTAATCAGTGTGTTGACTCACCACTAGGAAACTACAACAACACTCAAATTTGTCTGTCATCTTGGTTTGAAAGTAATCTTTCTAATAGATCTCAAAATGTAGTTTTTAATAATTCCTCAATTTTTTTTCTATAACAAATGGTGTACCACAAGGTTCTATCCTAGGTACTCTATTGTCAGAAATTTAGAGGATTCTATTCATATCATGCATGACTATTGATGTTTGGCATAGAACACAGTGCTTCTGCTAGCTGATGTGATGAGGCTGGTGTGGGACACTTGGTATCATGAAGCCTTAAGAGTCTGGACCTGTTTTTAATTTACATTAATGATCTTACACACATTCTTCTACAACGACATTGTTACTATTATTTGGTGGGTTTTCGGCAACAAAATAGGGGTGCGCCTTATACACAGGTGCGCCTTATACACGGAGATTTACGGTAATTCAGAAGGCAGTACACTTATTTAACAACATACACAAACTTCATCATGCAGACTAGGATTAAAAGACTTACAAAGCTGAAGGACGTCATACCTAAACAATCATAAACATATAATTATAAGTAATATATTTGTATTTCTTCATTTTGTTAAAGATGAAATCATCAAAACAATCTCACATACCCATTAAACACGTAAAATACACATGATGCAAATAAATACATATTGTTTGTTTATATGCAGAACCAGGAGGGCATTGACTGTAAGTTACAGAATGCGAGTTAATGCCCTTTTGGCTCCAAACAGACGATGACCTTCAGTAGCAGAAGGAAGTATCATCAAGAAGTTCACTTAGGCCGCGTTCATGCTTGATTTTGACGGCCAGAATCAGGCATCTGTTACGTGTTTAGTTTAAAACACGCTTGCGTTCATGCTCACTTTTGTAGAATCACCGAAATACGGCGATCACGAACACCGATCGTAAACTCACAAAAAGATGCGTTTACAATTGTAAACGCGTTTAAATGGGGTCAACGCACTGACCTCTAGTGGGTCTACGTAGCATGCACAGTGAAGGTCACACAATGCCACACAAGGAGAATTGCCTGGATGAGCCAGAGAAGTAAGCATGAACAGCTACACCATGGAACTGCGATCACGATGAGCGTTTCAGATCGCTCATTCTACCTTCAAAATCAAGCATGAACGCGCCCTTAGATGTCAAGTCTTTCTCTATTCACAATGCAATCAAGCTGAAAACTTACAACACAATTATAAACAATATCACAATGAAATCACACAGCAAAATATGGGAAAATGCAAGTAAAAGTGCAATATGACAACCCTTTGAATACCCCCATCCGCCAAAACTAATTACTATGTAAATTGAGGTTTTTCAGCCAAAATTGGCAACTTTTGTGGACACATCAGAGTAACCTTGAGGGTGGTCAACACTTGGTTTTTTATTCATGATTCCTGGTGATTTTTAGGGATTCTGAATCTTGCTGATTATTCGGTAACCTCTACCATTGAACTATGAAAACCACATGATTTCACAGATATTGAACAGCGATTGACATTGGCAAAGTAACCCCAAGGTATGACTATTTAAAGGAGGGAATGTTTAAGGATTTTCATTTGGGTCTATACACACATTTTACATCAATATGCAAAACTACATTCCAATTAAGAGAGAGAGAGAGAGAGAGAGAGAGAGAGAGAGGTGTGGGTAGATATGGATACAAAGTATGAAAGAGAACAAGAGAAAGGTAACCTGCAAAGTTTAAATATAATATAAAAATGACATGTAGAAAGAGAAATGAGAGAGATAATAGAAAGAGGGAGATGAAAAATAAGGGAGAGAAAAGGAGAATTAGTTTTGAGACTGGAGGAGGGGTAAAAGAGAAGGTAAAAGGGGAGAGCGCTAGGGAGAAAAAGGAATACAAACCAAAGAGAAAGGAAGAGATCTAGAGGAGGTTATACATAGAGAATGGGACACAGATCGAGAGGGGCTATATCTAGAAAAAGCAGAGAAGTTACAAGGTAAAATGAAGTTGGCTGTTAAAACAGTTTTGCAACAATAAAAACAATTTCGCCACATATATTAAATACAAGCACATGCATTCAATACAAATTTATGAACATGACCGTGCAATATAAACATGCTATTTGATGCACATGCTCATGCACATCACCAATGAAGCGAAAACTGAAACATGTAACAACGAAGTAAGACAGGGAGTTACGCAATTGTGCGTAATATACCAATGAGTAGATTACGAGTTGAGATGAGCTCTTAATGAGAGTATAAGCTATAGGACTGAGTCAATCCATACATAAGCCATGGAACTAAATCCAGATCAAATTGAATCCATCCTTTAGTAGGTCCATGATCCTATCTACCCATAATGATTCTTCTTTAGCTTTTCTGTCAGTGCTCTGGGCGGTAAATCCTAACGAAGAATTTTATGAGGTGGGGCAAGATACGTTCGGGCCGAAGTATAGCTAGCTTTCTTCTAGAAAGACAAAGGATATTGTCTGTTGCAGAGCCAGAAGGGTTTAACTTTCTGTGCATTACATGAATTAATACCCTCTTGCTCGAAAACAGAAGATAAACATTTGGAAGTTTTGATCCAGAGGATGTTTTAAACCCTGGTTTTATATTTTTAAAAACAAAGAATTGACCTCAAACTGGGGCTGTTGAAAGTTCATTAAAAATATTCTTATTTTTCAACTGGGTGGTGCTGACTGCAGCAGGGCTTAATTAACGTTTTTCACTTGGAATGATTACCGGTAAATGCTTTATCTACAGGGCAATTTATAGTCTAAATCCTGGTGAAGTTTTAGTGTTGTGAAAATTTTGTTCCAAAAATATATCAAAATTTCGAAAAATCTAATTGGGTTTACTGTATTAGATAGAGTCCCTCTCAATTACAGTAACACTAAGGTTCAACCTTATACTTTGAAAAGGATGCTAGAAAATGGTTGAAATTTACCCAATCAAGTTAAATGCATGTCTTTCAACACAAAAGCAGCCCCTGATTGGATATTTTTACGGATATTTCCCCCCCTATCGAAATAGTGGAAAGCCCCAGTCTTTATGAAGCACATCAAGGCAACAAGACAAATTACAAACACATATACATTCATTATATTCCATTACCTTCTAATGTGTTACTGTCTGCTGTAGAAGTACCAATGCCATACGCTGAAAAGTTGAAAATAAAATGAGTGTGAGTGAAAGCCAAAATCATAATTGGTGATTGAAACAAAAAATAATAGTGGTTGTTAGGATAATTATGATGAGGCAATTAAACACTAGATGAATGCTGTATAAGGTGCATACAATCCAAAGCTAGGCTCAGCCAATTTCCATACCCACAGTGAATTTAAAAGGCATGTAATTTTTTTTGTAATGCAATAAATTTCAAAATTTGAAAGATATTCCAGAAATAGCCATGTTAGCATTGATATACATGACAAACTTATAATAAAGTTGGAATGGTTCCACAAGTATATTTATTTGTAGAATTAATCCCCAAAATGTTCTTTCTCAAACGATTCTGCATTCTACAGTGCAAATTTAAGGAAAATTTCTCTTAATTTTGTTTGGGGATTTCTTTGAAAAGTCTGGTTTACATGCTCCAAATTTCTGACAATTTAGCATCAATACTATATCATAATCTTTAGAATTCATCTAGTGATCAATTGACATTATCATAAGTAAAATAGTAAAAATCATAAGCGAATCATTGAAACAAAATAAAATTAACAATATGAAATGTGAATGGCATCTTAAAATCAAATAAATCAGATAAAGTCATAAAATTAAGTCATTAGCAAATAATAAAACAAAATCATATAACAAAATGAGAATCAAATGTCATCTCCAAATCAAATGTCTGTTTGGAGCCAAAAGGAAGTTAACTCATATACTTTGATACAGGTTTAACGATCTTCTGGCTCTGAACAGGATCAAGACGTAATGACTTTAATAAACACTGTATGAATGAACAGTATCATGTAATAAAGATGCAAATGAGCATGTTAGAAGGTAAATTAGTTGACAATATAATTATCTGCCTAAATGATGAGATAAGCTGATTAATGAAGCACCCTTCTGAAGCCACATTCACATGATGCGGTAGAAAAAAACTGCCCTGACAAAATAAGAATGACAAAATTGTAGTGCCGGTAGTGCCCTTTACATTTCTGTATCTTACTACACAAAGTAAGTATACTTGTGGGACTTTGTTGAATGCAGCTATTTTTTTCCACCCCACTTGTCATTCAAATGGTTTTATTTTTATGTTGTTTTTTTTTAAAGGCAGTTACTGCTTCACATTTGAAAGAGCCTTAATAAAGTAGCGAAAGGGCAAGTTAGAAGGTATTAATGGGGTATTAATGATAATTAATTATCCAAATGAGATGAAGAATCCTTTCGACCTTGTGATGTTGGTGTTACATTGATTAATTGTCTGTCCAGAGCTTAAAGGGTGTTGATTAGCATTGTGTAAGTGTTAGTGCCTTTCTTGCTCCAAACACACAATTTGACATGCATTTCCAATGAGTTTGATTGAACCCATGTATCCTCTGGCTCAATCAAACATACTGCAGGTCAAAGGTCAATGTCAGGAGAGATCCATAAGGAATTAATAACATAATAGATTAGAATTTGTTATTAGTGAAGCTAAAGTCAGCAAATGAAAATGGAATTAGTTAGATCACCTCTTACATATAAACCTGTTGAAAACAAGAATGCATCCATGGATAATATGAAAATATCAGGAAATAAGGATTAAAATGATGAAAATCTCCCTCCTGTTATTAATGAAGAGGAAAAAGAAAGATTGAATATGATTTTGGGGTAAAAAGACAACTCCCCTCCCCCCAAATAATCTTTAAATATCCAAAAAGTTGTACGAAAAAAATGTTTAAAACTACAACTTATTATTTATCGGTTATAAAGATTTGATTGTAAACATGTACAGGTATGAATGGTTGGTAATTATTAGAAAAGGATGAGAAGGAAATCCGGGTTTCCATACAACACAATAAGTAGTCCTAAATGTCATATGAAATGTGATTTATTGTACATGTATGTCCTACAATGTGAAGTCCCATATGTCAATATCTGTGTTGCTGCATTTTAGTGTACCGTATTCAAATCCATACTTGGTCCCGTGTGTCCATATCCGTGTCGCTGAATTTCAGTGCGTGCATTTTTCAGAAAGTATGCATTCTTGTAAACTTCTGCAGTGTGGTAACCAAATACATAATCTATAGGGATTCTATACAACATGAACAACACATTAGAACGACATTCTATACAATGTACGGATAAATACGCTTTCCTTGAAATAGAGTTATAAACAGAACTTCACAGGGGAACAAAATCATGTCACTTTACAAATCCATCTCACAAACAGTCACACTACCGAGACAAAATTACTCCATCCCAGACAAAAAGGAATAGATTTCCATATTTCCACGATAAGCGAGCATCCATATTTGGTGCCACAACACAGCAGACTGCACTAATAATAGATGACAATTTCCAGAGTCCTGCGAGATTTGCGAAAGCTGTCTACCGAGAATTACGACCAATTTACATCTTTCAGCCATAAACATTTCTGCCGAAGTTGGGAATGGGGAAAATATATGAGAGCAACTGCTGCCTTTTTATCATATTCAGTCAATTGCAGCGAGAGAGAGTGAAATGCTAAGAATTTTGTGCATTACTAAAACATTCTATCATTCCCTAGTTCATAAATGAGTTGCTATTTACATTAAGAAATGAGATGACATTTTGTTTTAAAAATGTGACTATTTAAATACAACATTTTATAAAATGTTTGTAAAATACCAAGCAAAATCATGTTTATTACAATTATCAACCAATCAAGAGCCAGTAAGGAATTATTAGCATTCTCCTTTTCTTTTCTTTCAAGATTTTCAATAGTTTGTGGGATTGCCTCCAGTCAATTTCACATTCCTTTTTTTTAAACAAAAGTTCTATCATACAGCTACTGATGATCATTCCTGAAAATTTCTCTTCACCTAAGAACGATCTATTATAGGCAAATACATGCCAATGAATGATATACCTTACTTTTACGAGGAAGTCTTAAGATAGAAATTAAGAGCGTTTTACACGTACACACGTTCAGTGTATAGTTGCAGAATTAATCGCTTGAACACAAGAGCACTTTAGCATTAGAATGACGTCAGCAATTCCCACAACTGTAAATCATCAGTGCTGCAAATCACATACCCTATAAATCACCCGTGTTATTTCTGTTTTAAGTCAAAATGAAGAGTAGTTATTTTGAAATGAGAAATAGTGTGCAGGATAAATCAAACTCCTTGCTTCTCTTTAGCAAACATGATTACTGATGACTGAAATGCAGTGAATTTAAAATATTTATTCTGTGTGTCATCTGCTGGGAGCTAGTAAAACGTTAACTTTGTGCCAAAGTATAAAGTTATTACCCTTCTGGTTTAATATAAGCAAGATGTTTTTAATTGAAAATATTTATGATTCTCTTACTATCAAAGTTAAATACGATTAATGCTTTAAGTTCAATACACACAATATCCTTCAAGACATTCACTACATTTTTCAGGAGTTATTAAAAGAAATTGTTCATGATGAATATATACATGTACATGTATTTCTCCCCCCCCCCCCCCCTTATGAACAATATTCCTGAAAACCTTTCTTGTTGACACCAAGCCCCTCCCCTTCTCCTCCCCTTTCCCTTCCCCCGTCCCTTATTGTACTCTCTTTAAAAAAAAGAGTGAATTTTCAAAATCACGGACGTCACTCCTCTGGAGAGTGAAAATGTAGTGAAAATAGAGTGAACACTCACTCTTTTCTTCTTAGAGAGCACTCTAAATCAATTGATTTTCACTCCTAAACAAGTGATCACGGACGTCACTCCCAAGAAAGTGAAAATAGAGTGAAAATTCACTCTTTTTTTTTTGGAGAGTATCACAGCCATAAAGACCATATATTAACAGTCAGTTACATTGTGGCTTCTTTTCGTGTGGAATAGATCTCTTTTTTTTGTGGTTTCTCTGAGGTATTAAATCCTAAATCAAAAATAATTATTAAAATTTTGAAGAAAAAGACAAACATCTCGCCTGTCTATCAAATTGTCTGCTGAGAGCCAGAAGGGCATTACTCAAAGTAAAGTAACAGGATTTACTGCCCATCTGGCTCCAAAGAAGACAAATGAAAATATTGCTTTCATCCTAAGTTGTGATAAAAATCATCAGATATAATGTCATTTTGAATTCCTCAATGTGTAGAATATCACTTGTGGCAGTTTGATTACAAGGAATACATGTAGCAAAAAGATACCCATCTTTTGATGTCTAGAATTCTAGCTGGAAAATAAAATGCTCTGAGTAAAATTTGGTCAATTTGCCACAAAAACACCAATTTAAAAAATGGTGGTATAAGATAAATATAAAGATACTGAAAATATACAGACGGTTTGATATCACAGATTAGCACAGATGCACATCTAATATATCTGCCGAGAGAGAAATCTAGCTGGGAAATAAGATACTCTTTGTGAATATAGTCTACAGCTGCCATGAGATACCATAAAAATGTCTATTAAGAATCAAATGGTGTAAAATAACTAATTAAAAATAATACTGAAAAAAAGAAGATAGTTTGATTTCAAAGATTAGCGAAAGAAGCCCATCCAAGATGTCTGCCGAATATGAAACTATTGAAAAACTAGAGACAATTTGATAGCACAAATTAGCTAGAGATAAACATCCAATATATCTACTGAGAGAGATTTCTAGCAGGAAAATAAAGTGTTGTTTGTAAATTCAGTGTTACGGGTTGAATAATACAAGACTGAGGTGAAGATCGCCTTCACGAACTTAGCTGTCTAACAATCAATTGGAGCTGTCATGTTTCACCATGGATGTATTTTGGGCGGGATTAAATATCAGGCACCCGAAGAATGCAGATGAAGTGCGGCAGAGGGGGCGGGAGGAAAATATCGGGGTCAGGGATAATATCATTGACACCTGGTTTATTATGGGCGATGGTGGTGGGGAGGGGGAAAGGGGTGTGTGTGTGGAAGTGTGTATGTGTGGGTGTGCATGTGTGGGGGAGGGGTTGACAGTAGCATCACAAGAAAGCAAATATTTGAGTCTAGCTGGTATTGGATTATTGTGCTTGAAGTAATTGTGACTTGTTAATCATGCAATACATTGGTTGTTTCGACCAGAAACGAAATGGTAAACTAACAAAACTAGCTGGAAATCATATTTCCTTAAAAAATAATACAACACATATTATGAGTACATACAGGACCCTAGTGCTAAACATGTAGATTCTTACTCAAAATCAACTGTTACACATTTCCTACCAGAATCATTACCCAAATTTTTATTGATGCGCTGAGAGCCACATCTTGTATTATTTTACCCAGCATGTATTCCCTTCTGGCTCTAAACAGACAAGACGTCTTGAACATTCACAACTAAATGGAGAATAAATAACTAACATTATCTAGTGATTGAAAGAGAATTTATTGTGAAATAGGTAATGCAGAAAGTGCATCTTGACATTATTGCATTATCTAATGAAGATGTAGACATGGAGAGGGGGAGGAGGAGGGAGAGGGGGAGGAGGAGGGGGAGTGGAAGGGGGACGGTGAATTACAATTTATAAATCTGCCCATAATGGATGGGAGAGGGCTACATTGTCAGCAATGTTTTAGAAGTCTACACCATAACTCTGTATTTTTTACTGGCTTACGGAAGTACAAATGTTTCTTTGCAATTATTTACAGAAATCCCCACCAATATCTACAAATTAAGTTCCCTGAAACACAAAGGATGTTTTCATAGCTGTTTCTGGCGATATCAATTTAAAAGTACATCATTTACATCAAACAGTCATATTCGTACATGACATACAAATACGGTATACTACTTCTTATCAATTTTTAGTTGATAGTTGTAGTTGGTAGTTTTTTTACAGAAATCCCCACCAGTATCTAAAAATTAAGTTCCCTGAAAAACAAAGGATGTTTTCAGAGCTGTTTCTGGCGATATCAGTCTAAAAGTACATGTACATTAATACTTCATACATTCGTGCATGACATAAAGATATACTACTTCTTATCAATTTTTAGTTAAAACGGAACTTCCTAGTTCAACTTTTACACTCAACTAAAACAATGGCTTCCTGCTTCGATAAATGAAATTCAGAAGCCATTTCCCTCTCTTCCTTGTAATCATGGCAACACAATTGCAACAAAGTTTACTGTTTATAACCGAACTATCACAATAAATATCACATTTCATGATTTGTATTGACTACTCGGCAACAGAAAAAGTATAACAAGTAAGCTTTTGTCCAGTAGTCGCTAATCAGGATACCTCTTTAGAAATCACATGTTTATTTCTTTAGTGTACAAGAAAACAGGCACTAAATAAACCTGAGTGTGAAACCGTATTCCAACCCTTATTCCTACCTGTTCATTGATAAAATGATAAAACATACAGATCTATCGATGTTGGTGAATTTAATGATGGAATGTGACATTGTTTTCAGTAGTTTGTCACCATCATATTGGTAATACTAAGACATTGTATTGTATACATATTCAAGAGTAATTCTGTTCTGTGGTTAAAAGCTGGCCAAACCTTTTTACATGTACAATGTATAAAGGTATTCTAAAATTATGTAAATTATGATAGTCTATTTCATGATTCATACCATCTTCAATCTTCATGCCTTTGTTTATCAAATAATAACTCCAGAAATTTATATGACTTGAATTCCTAAAGTAAGCTGGTTCCATGGGCTTTAACAGTCAAACAAAATCAGCCAATTCCTCAGCAGACTTTTTCCAAAGAGTCACACGATTCTTGTATTACCTTTCATTGCGTCACATCCTAAGCACCAAGCAACCTGCTCATCCATTACCTAACATGGTTCCGCTTTTCCCCAGATTTTTTTATTCGCATCATGCTACTTCGACTAACAAGAAATGAGAGCACTGCGCACTTAAGGTAGTGTCATGTTTTCAAATCATCACAAAATCTAAGTAATCTAAGATAGGATACCTTGATGCCAGAAAAGGTTTGGTACAAAATAGACATAGCGATGAGAGGGGGTTGGGGCACATCCCCTATGAAATTGCAAAGAAGAAATTAGAAAAAGGAAGAAATGGGAAAAAGGGATAAAGGGATAAAAGGGAAGAGAAAAGAAGATAATATAAGATCCACTCTGATACCCTCTTCCTAATTGGTATACCCTTGTCATTCACAAAGTGAGATTGGAGCCCCCCCCCCCCCCCCCCACCCCCTCCCCCACTCCCAACCATGATGTCAGTGCTTCCTCAGGAGTGGACCCATGCTACTACCTTGAGAAATCCATGATACAGAGGTATTCAAGGGCTAATGATATCATTATAAAATGAAGTCATCAATGTCACGCCACCAATGTGTTCACACTAAGAAGTCAATGCAAAATTTGCTAATCGATTTTCCTTTTATAATCCTTGAAAAAATTGGAAAGTTCAACCTGTTGACCCATGTTGGAGTCTATGGAGAACGTGTGCTATATAAAATTGTATTCAATGGATTAAGAGGTTGGAAATCACATTTGGAAAATGAAATTTAGTATGATATATAAAATTGTTATGATTATCAGATATCTATTAAAGGCTAATCGATGAATGAAAAAGCATGGTCACATACATGTTAGACTTCCAAGGGAGCATCCTAAGGCACTTTCAATAGCCATATGCATCACATATTGAAACTTGAAAACATTCACAATGACATTTTATATAATCTAAACATGATTTTTAGAGGCAATACAATAAGGTATTTTAAATTGCTTTTCAGTTGATTTATTTTTTATAGCCTTTACCATGTGTTGAACACTGATGTCACGTTGCTTGACAGTTATTCTTGCTAACCCGGACTGACCAAGTCGACCTCCGCAAAACCAATATTAGTTGGATGGTCAATATAGTGCTGGGTCTGTTTTGTGCATCACAAACAGACACACACACGCAATCTCCGGTTACGAAGCGTCATCAGGAGCGTACGTCAAAGTCGTTAGCTAAAGTTTGCTTGAATTAAAACTCAATAGGCAGCTCTGATAATAAGCAAGAGAACTCAATATCCCATCCCATCTTACGTCACACGACCTCTTCACATCAACAAACGAGCAGCGGCTACCTTAGGGCTGCAGCTTAAGTTCATCGTATGACAGGGGTCAAGTTTTTACCGTCTGCACAAAGTACGCACAGAATTAAAGCAGTTACCTAATTTATAAAGTCAACTGCGATTCAGTTCAGTCTAGCAGGATATGAAAACTGAACATTGAATAATGAACATCTGTACATGTATATCCATTTTACTCAAAATATGTAGGGGAAGAAGAACTAAGAGGAATATCCCCTTTTATAGTTAAGTTAAGATTTCTGGTTGAAAATTTAAAAAGAGCCTTTGAATTGGAATACACCTAGATAGACATGGTATACAAATCTTTAGTCAGTCAGTTGAAAATATTATGAGAATAAATTTTCTTCACAAGCTATGTTAAACAGCGATCCAAACCATCTGACAGGGGTCAAGTTTTTACTGTCTACATGAATTACGCAAAAAATTAAAGCAGTTACCTAGTTTATAAAGTTAACTAGAATTCTGTTCAGTCAAGCAAGATATAAAAACTAAAGGTCTCTGTTTAACAACTAACAAATGTATATCCATTTTACTCATAATATGTAGGGGGAGAGGGAGAGTCTGCCCATACAAAATTTGATAATACCCAGAAGATCCCCTTTAGTTTTCTAAAGATTTCTGGTTGAAAATTTTAAAAGAGCCTTTAAATTGGAAAATACCTAGACAGACATGGTATACAAATCTTTAGTCAAACAGTTGAAAATATTATGAGAATAAATTGTCTTCACAAGCTTTGTTAAACAGCGATCCAAACCTTCATAACAAAACCTGATACACAACCCAATCTCCTGTGTCAATGCAAATCAGATGATCTCGATTTGAAGCAAAACAAACTGATTGACAAGTTATTGGGCAGGTAGCGAAGCTTCTTGACCAATCATAAAGCTCCCCTCTTCACATTAAAACTCATAAAATGACAAAATTATGGAAGGGAGATATTATCTTTGCTATTCTAGCTGGCACAGCTGCAGACCAATTTTGATTTATTTCGAGACTTCAATCTAGAATTCAATTTGTATTTTTTATCTAATCTTCCTTTTGTCTGTGTCTCCTGCATGAACAACAGGAAGAGACTAGTTGACCTTAAAGGTCAAAGGTTGCAGGGGGTGAAGGAAGTGAAAGTCACATAGCATGAGCCATGGTGAAGTTCAAAATTAGTCTGGGAACTTCAGACCCCTCCCAATTTGGGGATTTAGAATAATAGGATCAGTCCAAGAAAATTAGACCTTAAAAAACCTGTTGTTGGTACATGCGTTGTACATGCTTATTTGCAACACTTCAAAAGTCTCTCATTTTCTGATGATGATTCTTAAGAGCCTCTAGCTTTTGCTTTACATGATCATAGGTAGTTTGGTGCTAGAAATATGTGTTCGTAAAGCAGGACTTGGCCTGCATTTTCCATGTATTGCATTGTACTATTAATGTCATTGTTTTGCTTGTGACAGTCTTTGTAAATCTAACCAGAAGTATATATTCACATCTTCAAAATCTCTGTACGCATACTTCCAATATCTAATTTTCGTCAGCAATTTTCATGTAAAGAGTCTTTTCATTGAAGGCTATAATCACAGTTCAAGTTTGTGTGCACCTGTACTTGTACAAAGGGCAGTGTACGAAGATAGACCAGTGATAAGTCTATAGCTCCCGTTACGAATTCCAGCTGTGATTTACGACTTGTAAACCAGTGGCCATGCAGGGTGTAGGCCTATATTTAGTCGGCTTCATAGAATTATGATGACTTGAATTACCCATGGAGTTTACTAGATTTTCAGGAAATATGAACTGTACCCAAATAAACAAAAGTTTTTCAAAAGAATTGTTATTGATGTGTTATATATTTAATCTGGTGAAATAAACAAACATTCAGCTGTCTGGTGAGTGAATAAAATGAACATTTTGAGTAAAGGTGTCACCTTAGACTGTAGACTCCACGTCTCGGTTTTTACTTGCACGTCCACCGTTTTATTGTAAATAATAGACATCATTCACCGTTTTGAATTACTTCATGCACTGTCACTATACCAGCACGTTGCACGGACATCCCAGTTTAGCTGTATGATAGCTGCCATCAGGATTATCTCTACAAGTAACAAGTAACCTAAAATTATATTTTCTTTTTGAATTAAATGCCATTTTGTGCTATGAGATGAAAGCTTGAAACCTATTCAGTCCTGTACTATTGAACAGTTCAATCCATTTGATTATTTACACTACATTTTCAAGCATTTATGCTTATAAAACCGCATGAAACATCTTACTTTTGAATAAGATGTCCAAATACTAACCTTTTTATTAGGCTTCCCAATGAATCCAGGGGATTGAAATTCATTAATATTTAAAAACTCACAAAATAAATTACCAATAAATTCTGAATCTCCATTTTGAAACATACAAAATAACTAAGATGAATGCTGTCTATCTCTCCATAGACAAGTACACATGGATAAGTGCATGAACTTTCATAGTAGCCTTTACGAAGGTCTTGTAAATGTCACAAGCAGAAGCATGTAGGCCTACATGTATGTTTACTCTGTGCATAGCTTTCAAGTAATATCATACAGTAACCATAGCTGATGAATGTCCATCCAAGACAACGTTGGAGATCACCTACATGCATGATGCCTGCAGTTTAATATACTCTGAACACCTGAGGGGTGGTTAAAAAAGGCCTGTTTTCATCAGCTAGAGTTTGCCAAATAACCCACTATTTCAACTATCCAGCTCGCAGTTGCAATTAGCGTGATATTTGGTCGAGATAATCATCCCAAGATATCTTGGGCTAGTTTGCAAAATATCCTGCTATTTGTCCGGTGCGTCTGCACCAGCCCGAAGACTCGCACAATGCGCAAACGCTGAGCAAAATTTCTCAAGCTCAAGTTTTGAGGTCTTGTCTCGAGCTGATGAAGACGCGATTTGTAACTTCTGGCTTATTTGTCAAATCAGAAATATAGCGGGCTATTTGGTAATCTCGAGCTGATGAAGACATACCTATTGACTAAGATCGACTTAAGTTGGACTTGAACTATGGCAGGCCGTTAATTCATGCCACTGGTTGCTCTCACCATTGGTCTCTCAATTATGATCTGAAGATAATATTCTTTCCTTTTATCCTTTAATAATGAACAATCAAAAAAGATAAATTCCGTAGATTTGTGTACATCCCTTAGAGGAACAAGTGGCATGAACAGCCTGCTATAGTTCAAGTCCAACTTAAGTCGATCTTAGTCTTTGTGAAATACCCTCCAGTGTTTATTACCTGGCAATGATGCTGGTATATATTCTATCAATAAAGGTATACACTATCTTGTTTCTATTCTATTTTCTATTTTATCCCTGGAAAATACTTTATCATAGCCTTCAGTTATAATGTCTCATAACAAATTATTGATAGCTATACAATTGGCTAGTCATTTTAATATATCATTTTCACATTGTCTGTAGTATATTTAATCAAATAATATGTCCATGCAAGCTTTAATTGTCCCATAATCGTTTGAATTTGTCATACAGCTTTAATATGGATTGATTATATATCTTCTAACAATAAACATCATGTAAGTAATTAATCAAACAAATTGATAATCCAATTTATGTGATTGGCAGCGTAAATATCAAATCCAGCTTATTCTACACTTACCAAACATCATCACTTCATCCTTCACACTACATTTACGTAATAATACATCATTAAGCTTAAGATGCCAAATTAAAGAATTGTCCATGTTCGTGCCTCCAATTATCTCTAGGCCGATTAATGGACAAATTCAATGGGATTAGTCTAAAGAACGCTTTAACTAATGTTGATGACTCACAGATTATTTCAACCTCGTTTCAAATCTTCTTTGCATATCCACCATGAAGCCGCCTACTGTACATTTGTACGCAGACCCAGTCTCATCGGACGGTTACATCGCAAGTCTGCTCCTTGCAAATTTTGGACACGAGTTCCCTCATTCTGCAGCTCACGAAACGCAATCAATTTAGCGGTGTTTAGAACTGATTGGAAAACAGGACACAAGCCATGGTGGAAATGAAAATTGGCATGCAAATGTTGCTGAAGCAATCAGAAAGTAAATAGAAAGCATGCTTTTCCATCAATCATTTGCATTAGATACTGGGCATGAATGACCCCTGTGGTATTGGTTCAGAACTGGTTGGGAAGATGGAGTGACGAAAGTGTTTTGTCGTTTCACCCAATCGATTGTTACATAAATATATACTTGGAAGTTCAAAGTGATTTAATTTGTTCATTTTATTATTTTGTACATGTACCTTTTTTCAATTTTTATTTATTCATGGATTACATTTTTGGGGGGTGCTTAATCCTTCCCTTTTCTTTATTACTTTCTGTCTTTTTTTCTTGCACTCTCTCTCTCTAATTTCTACATTCTTTCAAAGTCCTTCTCTCTTGTTTGCACACTGTCCTCTGATTTGTTTTCAGTCTCAATCTGTCTGTCTTTCTCTTTATTTCTCTCTCTCTCTCTCTTTATTTTTCTTTTTCTCTTATTCTCTCCATCTTTTTCTCTTAATCCCCCTCCCTCCCTATTTTCATACCTCTCTCTTGATAATGATAAATTAACTAATTTCCTAACAGCTAATTATGCAAACCTACTGAAAAAGACTTTTCATAAAATACATGTACTGAAAGCAACTACGGTATGTTCAAATAAAGTATACCTGCAGTGAAAATGACTTTGTATCAATAAAAAACCTTTTCTCTCCATTTGCGAGCTGAGACAATATTTCCATCTCACGATTCAATAAGAGCTGGTACTATACTCTGTATATTGAAACGTAGAGGTCAAGGATATGCTAATTGGCTTGACCTCTCCCTTGGTGTCCATCTCCAGGGATGGAGGCTGACCTGTCAGTGACACTAGGCAATGAAGTATTCATGAATTATACCATTTTTATACAGTTATTCGCTATCAAACCTCCAGTACGCGTTTCACATTATAATGCTAAACAGAAAATATTTCAGGTCGACATCCACTTTTGCCAGTGAAAGAGAGTGTTTGGGAGAAGATTATGCTCTTCAAAGCTCAAATATACTCTGGATTTCTTAAAAAGAGAACTGAGTTAAGGCTCATCTGTCACTGGCACTCAGCAATGAACTGTACATGAAGTATCTCCTTTTTATAAAATTAATGGTGATTAAACCTGGTGATTAAACCTTCAGATCATTTTTTAAATATTTAAGGAGGCGTGATGGCTCAGTGGTAGAGCAGGGGCCTTGTATCTGAGAAATCCTGGGTTCAAATCCAAGTCAAACATTACCAAATCCCTCAGAGAGGACTAAAGCCATCAGGCCCTTGTTTGCTAATAATTACAAGCATATACCCTACATGCTTTCTTAGCAATCAGGTAAAACAATCACAAAAGTGATAAAACAATCATCTTCCTCAATATTCTAACATCAAATATTATTTCAAGTCAACACGCACTACGGTATTGCTTGTTTTAAAAGAGGGCACTGGATGGAGAGTGGTAACTTGCGGAAAACTCCAATATAGAATAAAGTGAAGAAAAAAAATCAACTCTTTGTTGGTCTTGTCATCATTCTTTTTCAGGAAACCTGTTTTTCATAAATATTCATTCCTTATTATGAATGTCAAGCTTGAATTCATAGAAGAAAGAAAAGCATTTCTTTGTAAAAAAAAACCCATTGATGTGTTACACAATTTATTGAATGGCTGATCAAAACAGGCAATGATAGTGAAATGGTTAAAAGAAGATACATGTACGTAAAGTATCCCTTCAAGGCATCATTTATTATTCATTGAGAAGGCATGGGAAAGGATCTTTTAACGAAAAGGTGGATGATCGGATGAACAATTATGGTATGTCACTTCCATTCTCAATCTGACATGTCATGAATGGAGTCAATCCATATGAAACGTCACATACAGTTTGCTGCATTCTCGTTAATGGGTGCATTTTTATCAAACTACTGCCCCCCCCCCCCCCCCAGTCTGATAAGTGGTTATTCCCTATGAAACGTCAAAGACACTTTGCTGTAATCATCTAAATGGATGCATTTTATCAAATTATTGATTCCCGGCCCCCCCCCCCCTTCCCATATAAAATGTCACATACGCTTTACTGTATTTTTCTAAATGGACAAACCTTATCAAATTACAGATCCCCCCCCCCCCCCCCACCCTCCGACTCCGGTCACTTTTTATGGAACGTCACATACACTTTGCTGTATTCTTCTAACTGGACGCATCTGATCAAATTACTGACTGACCTCCTAGTATGAGAGAAGGAAATGTGGGTGAATGGTAATTGATGAAAATATTGTTTTCAATTGTACGATTGAGTGGTCTTTGTAGTATTATTGAATTTGTTTTGGGGTTAAAACAGTGGGCCGCTTGTGGGCAAATGGACCGTATCATTTCCTGTACATAGTGTACTAACTGATCATCGCTCCTTTGTGATTTAAAGGGGTATGTCACTTACAAATAATTTGTGTAGAGCTATAATATACAAAATTAACTATTTTGTTAAACCGCCTCTCTCTCTCTCTCCCTCTCCCTCTCCCTCTCTCTCTCTCTCTCTCTCTCTCTCTCCTTATCTTATCTCATCTCTACATCTTTAATTACCTCTTCTTACATTTGAATTTTAGAACATACAAAAGGCTGTATAATTATGAACGTTTCCAACCACCCCTTCACATCTGCTACTTCAACATCTACTGATGATGGCAGTGAGAAGCAACCATTACAAGTACATCAACTGAGTTCTGTCTTTAGAGATTATTCACCTCAGTTTCACACATAGAATAGTGGGAGCAGGATTGCTTGGAGGATTCATGGAGAATTTTTAAAAAGGGAGAATTAAAAAAAAAGGGTGAATTTAAAAGGGGGAGAATTAAAAAAAAGGAGAATTCATAAAAAGCGAGAATTCATAAAAAGCCAGAATACACAAAAAAAGGGGGTAATTATGATGCTCATCAGCCCTGTTTCATAAAGCTTGTTATCAAAAGCAACTTTAACTGTTAAAAGCTACTGAAAATATGGCATTTGATTGGTTGAGAGCAAATTTTTCATAGATGTTTAGCATTTTCTATGTTTACAAGTGTTCTGAAACAGGGCTCTGGAATATGAAATACAGGTAATCGAGAGTCAGCCTCTTTGATTGTCTATATCCCCCACCTACATTCTACAAACCAAAACGTTAAATCCCCTTTTTAGTTCTTATATTGGTACATGAAATTTAAAAGGGCAAAAGAATGAAATAATGCTTTCATAATGGTATATCGATGCAACACTTTTGAAAAGCTGGATACAACCTTTATAGTGTTCCAGCAATCATATACATGTATTTATGTAAAGTATACTGTAAAGTAAAGCTCATAAAACTAAGTATCCCAATGTTATCAGTTAAATGGTAGTTATGAGCAATGAGCATTCCTAGGTAGATAATTGATGCCAGTAAATAATTACTGCTGCTGAGTTTGATCAAAGAATATTTGTCAGCTGAGTCTTCAATCGCATAAGGAACTTTTCCGCTGGTTTGAAAAGAAAGGTCACACGACACATACACATATCTACATGTACAACCTCATCCATGGCATGAGTTCAATAACCTACAAGCACGCCATTCCGTTAATCCTTGATTCAAAAGAAGGCATATGAGATTATGAGATACAGATGAAATCTAAATCTACAAGTGCATAATTAATGTACAGGAAATCTGCTCTGTAAACCTCCAACGGCACAAATCTCCACTACTACACATGGGCTTAGGGGGAATATAAATCACACACCCTCCTCTACACACAAATACTAGTCTGCAGATACAGACCCTTGTCAGTCATAGTGCGTAACTGAGTGCCTGACTTACAAGACTATGCCAACTGCACGGTCTACTGCCTCCCATAGGCTTTGTACTATATAGCTGCTTTTCTCATATATCTGAGATAGCCGGAGACTGAAGGCTAGGCTGGGCTCAAGACTTTATGGAATTGTGTTTCGGTGTCAAGTAAGAGTCTGAACCTTGAGACTACACAAACACAGTGAGCCAGAGCCTTGCCTCTCACACAACGACAACGCCTCACGCTACGTTCCTCCGTAAATTAACTTCACCCTCGGGCTAATTACCGCAAACAACGCTTGATGGCTTAAGAACTTTGGATATGAAAATAGCAAACCGGTTTGAAGGAGAAAGTGAGAGCAAAGATACATCTATGTTAGATGAGTCATCCTTAATGGAGACTGGTAAGGGAGACTGGTGTGGTGGAGGGACGAGATGGGTAGCAATGTGTTTACTATCAAGGGCTGTTCACACTATTCATAAGCCTCTCTCTCCCCCCCCCCCCCAAAAAAAAAGGATGTGCCAGATACTTTTGATTTTAGTTGATAAGTGACATACTACTGGTTAGGGCAAATACGTATAGATGCTACAGATAGAACCAGAAATAGTTTATATCATTATATGGCCGAAATGCACAAAGTGGGACGTCTTCATTTGTAAAAGATCTGTGGATATTTGGGTTCATTTGTACCAAGCTAACTCTAACTCTAACTCTACAAACTGGTCTATTGATAAAACTATAGCTTTACTGCACTACATGTACATGTTTGAAGACAAAGCGGCCTGAGTCACATTAACATTGATCTACAACCTCCATGCATATACATATTGTAGCTTTCATACCAACACAAAGTGCTGTAAGTGGGAACACACCTATTGCAGACTACACTCTTGTATGCGGTAATTAATACCATCGCAGTAAAAAGCAATCTGCATTTTAAATGAACACAACCAATATCAGACGCTTAGGACACGTTTACACGACCTGCATACAAATAATATGAGCAACTTAACGCTTTTACCACTTTATTTATTTGAATAAAACATCTAGCAGCCCCATATTATGTTATTATTTAAGTTGTGTCCACAGAGAAAAAAGCAAGGGTTGAGTCTAAAAACACTGTACTTTTTTGCATAACATTTCTTGTAACTATAATGATGGCAATGTCAATGTTATTTAGGTAGAATAAAAGCAATAGTTGAACCCAGACTTTTTTGCAAAAACACATTGCAAGCACTCCATAGCGCAAACGGAAAAACCAAGTTGTGCCAACAGAGAAAGTAAGAGCGAAAGTTGGGATCTGAATTATTTGCAAATTTTACAGCAACCCCAAAATGATAGCAATACATGTGTCACTTTTGTGTAAACAGAAAAAATACCAAGAGATGGGTCTTGACATCTTAGCATAAAAGGTCTAACAAGCACTAAAAACAGCAATATTAATTTTGGGTCGAAAAGGACAAAAAAGAGCCAGAGTTGAGCCTATTCTTAATTTTCATTTCTAGTTAGCCCTAAAAATGACAATACATGTATCAGTTATGTGATGACAGGGAAGAAGCAAGAGTTGAGCTCAAACTTACATGTATGTGCATCAAATATTTTGCTAACCCACATAATGGCAAAATTAATTATGAGTAGGCATGAAAAATAAGCAAGAGTGAAGCCCAGACTGAGTGCCTCCTTTCAATTATAACGGCGACAGGGATAAAATGATGTTAACCGTGGAAGACGTAAAGGTAACCAGGGGACAGGAAAGAACGGTTGCTCGTTAATGGAGCATGAGAAGATGACAATGTACTTTCTACACGTAGCTAGGTGAGCTCAAATAATACCATGTATGTATATCTTTGTACAAGGTGTACTTTGGGAGAACAACATGATCATACACAAGGACTAACTATCCTGAGTTCATTTCTTGCATGGTAAAATGCGCAAGTTGGGTAACATTTTCTAAGTTTACAAGTACTAGAACATATTGTGCAGAAGCATGTTCCATGTTGCCCCATTTAAATTTAAATTTCAACTGCTTTTAGAATTTGAGGGGGTTCAAGTTCATAATAAGTATTCTTCAATAAAATAATTTTTCATTATTAAATGTAGTCACTCCTGAATTACTTTATATTGAGCTATCAGAATTTTCATTTTAATTGTACAGGTACATGTACGTAAGTTGTTTAACACAAAGGCCTGTGTTCTACTATTTATTTCAATTAAATTTTATGCAATGATGAAAAAAAATAAAGACAAGTTAAACCTCAGGGTATCATGTACTTCCTTTGTTGAACTTGACTTGAATTATACCGAGCTTAAACCCAGCAACATATATCGGTATATAATTTAATAAGAAATTGTAGAACACAGACTTTGATGAACTATAAGTCATGGGCAAAGACAGTGCTAGAGCCAAAATAAAACCAAATGTCTTAGTCACATTCAAAGCTAGCATCCTTGAGCCCTGTAGCCCATGTGTACTCTCGAGAAGAAAACTAAATTGCCCCCTCGATGACTAAGCTTAAACAGCAGGCTAAATTGCTCCAAATGACCCTAAAGGCCCATTCACATTCAAAGCAGGGGACCTCTTTAAAAAAATCTTCCCCAAGGAATTTATTGATACAAGTATAGTGCACTGCACATATTTATGTTATAACATACAGATCAGGGAGTAGGTATTAGGGCTATTGTTGCATGGAGCTATGTGTATGTTTGTGTAACCCTGAAATAGTGCCTCTTGCCGTTCCTTTACATTATGTGCAAAATTATGGCGAAGTAGTTTTTACAGGCGGACTTAAAGTGAATCATGACTGAACAGGGGATAATTTGTCAATTCTTGCTTGAAAGTGGAAGTGATACCTTTCACTACATCAGCTATTTTTTTTCCTCTTTCCCTTTTTTTTCCTTTCTTTTGTTTATAACCAGCAATGTGCAGTTTTTCCTCTATCAGTTCATAAACCTCGCATGAATTTCATCAAGGGCAACTGGAAGAACTGATTATTTGCTAATGAATGATAATTCATACAATTTCTACTTAAAATTGTTTGGCAGATACCATTTATTTGTAGCCTGGAATACTTGGTGTTCATTTCATTTTTTTTTAAATTTTTTTTTAAAAAAAACGGTAATTTTCAGAACTCAAAAAGTATCTTTAAATATACAAGTTATTTTTTATACTAAAATCATTTGTGTGCATACATATGAGATAAAACAATCATAAATATCATTGCCTGCTAAGAGCTTGAAGGGCATTGACTGATAGCACGTTACAGAGTTAATACCCGTCTGCCTCTTCACAGACACATTCTAAGACTACATCTACATCTTCTGTAGATAACCCAGAGACACATCCAATGTACATAAAGTAGCCGGTATTAGCTTTAATAATAAATCATAGATTGGGTCAATCCAACAACCAAAGTGTCTCACATGTGTGTTTAAACAATTTTACCCTGTGAATTTTATCTCTCTATCTTTCTCCTTCTCTTTTCCTCTTGAAGCATTGTCATTTATTTATATCTTCTTCCCATTAAAGTGAAAGCCTCACTGTTAAATTTGTTATTGACCCAAATAGGCCCTCAACTAATAGCCATGGTTTCCAAACAGGCAAGTGAATTTATCAAACATGCTACATCAAATCCACAACAATCCTTACTTCAAAGGACATATACCTTGCGGTCCACTTCTTGAAATCGAGGGTTCAGTGACACAAAGACTTAACTCCATATTTTGCCAAAATGACTATTTGATATCAAAATGTTAAGAAAAATGTGAAACACAAAGACTTAACTCCACCCAACACCCCCTTGAAGTCAATGGCTAGTGAAACATAGGCTTAACTCCTTATTAAGGCCGAATTGCTCAGTGACACATAAACCACTTTTTCTCAAAGTGGCCAAAATGTAGCTACACTGTACGTCTTTGTGTCACTTAACTCTCAAAATGTGTTTTGATATACGAGGGATGTACAGAGCTCTGATTGGCCTCCTGCATCACGGATGAATCACCAACAACAGGCAGCAAGCCACCACCTGGGGTCTTTGATTATTTGCCAAAATGAAAATGAGGCATACCAATAAATGTGTTCATCCACATCTTCACGATAGATTCTGCATCTTCCAGAAGTTATCTTTCTTAAAATCTTTCTTTGCGAAAGTTGAGTTCTGGTCATGCGATTGCATTGTGAAAGTAACGGCGTGGAATCAATCAGAAAAAGTTGACCATGTAGCAAATATTTCATCTTAAAGGTGAAATAGTTCTTTGTTACATCTACAATCCTTCACACTGACCATGTGGTAGGATTACTCAAAAGGGAGTGGAGATGGTGCACACTTTACATGAATGAGTCAAATGGCCGGGGGAATTATAATATCTGTTAAACGCTTACAGATGGTATTTCATGATAAGCACTACAATCCAGATTAATTATTATTACATCTACATAATTTTTGTTTCTGAATCAATATACAACAAGAACAGACTGCATACAACCAGCTGTAGCCTTTGGTCGTTTGCCAAAATGATAATGAGGCATACCAATCTATGTGTTCATCCTGGTGCATGCAAGGACACTGGCTGTCTGCATCTGGGTTACAGATGCAGCATCTTCAAGAAGTTAGATTTCTAGTAGCTAGTCTTCAGAGAGATTCAGCACAAAATCGAACATTCACAATTCCCAATTTTAAAATCCAAACTCCAAATAAGGAATCAAACAAGATTTGATTTTAATTGTATCATATTGTACATTGTATACTACTCAGTTGATAAACTTTACAGAAAATCAATGTGATAAATTTCATCGAAGCAGGAATTTTCACTAGATGCATCTGCTCCAGGATTTCAAATTTCTGAGAATTTCGATTTCTAGTAATTAATTTTCTGTAAAATAGACATCGCTGCGTTCATCCAAGCCAGCAAGGACACTGACTGATATCTGTGCGATAGATTCTGGATCTGAGGGCAGTCAAATTTTTGGAAAAATATTTTCTGGAAGACAGGACATTCATCGGTCATCTTAAAGATCTTAAAGACGTTAAACAAGGACATTGGCTGTATCTGCCCTGCAGATCCTGAATCATTAAGAATTTAGATTTCCTGAAGTTAAATCTTTGGGAAGTGAGATTCTGGAAAAGTTTCTCTGAAAGATGGAGTACATTAGAAATCTCATAGGAAATCCACATCATTGAAGGAACCAATTAAATCGGATAGTTAACTTGACTTTGACTGTGTTATGTGTGCTTTGAGCTACAAATTTCCAAATAAATCTGTCAACAAATTCATTTGTATTCAAGGGCCTGCTTATAGGCAGGTATTTGACCAAAACCCAGGCTATTATCTATTTTTTAAAAGTCAAAACCACTCCTAGCATCCATTAGATGCCATTAAAGCTCCACACCATCACTACCACTACTTGACCCGTTCCTCTTACCAGCAACCCTATATACCCCTAGATAGCCCTAGCATCCTCTTTGCTACCGTGCTACGGTCACCTCTCTTCCCATGCGTCTTCCTGTCCAACTTCCTTTCGTTCTAACGTACAGTATCTCTCTATCTCTTTTAATTCAATCGTTCTATATCTCACATTCTCTTTCTCAATCATGCTCTCTCTCTTTCTCTCTCTCTCTCTCTTTCTTTCTTTCTCTCTCTCTCTCTCTCTCTCTCTCTCTTATCTCCCCTAGCATCCTATTTGCTACTGTGCTACGGTCACCTCGCTTCCACGTCTTCCTATCCAACTTCCTTTCATTCTAATGTATCTCTCTATCTCCCTTAATTCAATCATTCTATCTCTCCCTTTCTCTCTCTCGGTCTCTGCCTCTCTCTCTGTCTCTCTATGCCTACTTCTTAAAAATGGGTACCGGTATAACCTTTGCAATCTTTATTTTATTATTGACAGTGTCAGTTGTCAGTGATAGATTAAAAATATGTGTTAGAGGAGAAACTATTACATGGATGATTTTTTAGGAGTAAAACTTTAGTTATACTATCAATCTCTCTACATTTCTCTCTCTCTCTCTCTCTTCTTCTTATTCAACATTCTATTTTTTTTCTCTCCATCTCTCTAATAAGTCTACTGTTTTATCTTTCTATCACTCCCCCATCATCTTAAATAATCCATTTCCTACCCCCTCCAACTTCTCCCCTCTCCCTCACATTTTTTCCCAGTTCACCTCCCTCCATCATCTCTATTTTTGCCATTTCAATGACCCAACACTTAACACACATACATGTATGTAAAGGCTATTATATAAAAAAGCAATTTCACATCAGAATTATTCAAATAGCCCCCAAATTTTCTACTTGAGACGCTTTTTGGAGAGAGGGAAGGGACTCGACTAGAACCAAATATTGATTACTGCTACCCTACATGTACATGTATGTATGTCCTCCTGGTACAAATTTTCTGTTTTTATCTCTCCCTCTGCCTCCCTTCCTCTGCCTCTCTCACTCTCCCACTCTCTTTCATCCCCCCCCCCCCCTCTCACGAGACCACCTTCTTGTTCTCCTTTCCTCCGTTTAAATCTTTGCCCCCTCCACTCCTCTCCCCCCCCCCCCCCTCTCTCTCTCTCTCTCTCTCCCCCCTCTTTCCCTCCCCTCTTCCTCTCCCTCTCTCTCTCCTTCCCCTCTTCTCTCCATCTCTCTCTCTCTCTCTCTCTCCCTCTCCATCATATCTTCCCACCTCCTACCATGCAATGCGTTATCCATTACAGAGATACATAGATAAGGAGGGGCCATCATTCAATCGCATCAGTATCAAGTGCTTTGGAAGTGGAGATGGTGATTCAATTGAAACACTGATCAATGTCCATGAGATTCCAGGTGTACCACATCATCACTCACAAAAGCCTAGTTCACATTTGACATGGAAACCGATATTAAAGCCATCGTTTAACAATGTTAGATCTGAGATGCATGTCCCTACGTGTATCAGTGTCTGTGATATGGTGTAATATTGAAGCCCTAAAAAAATTGCGCTTCAAAATGATCATGAAGCGCCTCAAAAAAAGTAAAAAATTTTGAGTGACCGGTTTTACCATACTATAAAATAAATAAATAGTGTTATAAAAAATATTAGGAAAACAAAAAATAAAATTTTGATCTCCAATCATAAATATCTTGATAATCAGACAGGCGATCGGCTTGTAAAAGTAGGATTTCTGACTGACCTAAAGGTTTATACTTATGATTGCAGCATGCTAAAACCAGAATTTTGTTTCAGAATCTGAGGCAATGTTACCGAGTCACTTTAAGAGTTGTTACATAACATAATGTTTTCTCACCCTCACTTCCCATTCATTTACAAGTTAGAAACAAACAAACAAATGTTTATTTCACCATGACTGTGTATTGCATCACGTGTGAACACACCATGGAATCAGGGGTGCGTTATCACTGTCCAAAGCAAGCTAGGACCTAGGGAGTTGGAGTGATCAGTGCTTTCATAGAAATTGATTAGCCGAAAGTTGTATCCTTTCTTCATCAATCCAATACATGGGATGCCCACATCAGAATATTCAAATCTAGGTTCTCTTTAAATTTATCTTTTTAAGGTGGAGGGTATGCACATAATAGAGAAATAAAGTCCAAGGATTTATCTTTGGTATATTTACCACAAATGAGTCTGTTGTTTAGCCAAAAAGAAGTCTTCTTTTTTTTATAAATATAAATGAGACCAAGATGAGTTCAAACAATAGTTAACACATGTTTTTCTGGCGCCAAATTGAAGGTTTTTGGTGCTAACAGCAACATACTGCTGTCATATATCTTTCAAGTATACTTGGATCCATTTCAACAAATTTAATCAAGACAAACAACATTGAAAAACATCAAGATAGACTTCCCTTTGAGGGGATCATTACTCATTTTAAAAATGAGAGCCCCTAAATGAACTGCATCAGAATCATGGGGGGGGGGGGGGTGGAGGGCTTATTATCTGCAAATACCTTTCAAACCTTCTTTAAATTCATTTCAACAACATTAGTCTGTACAAACAACATTTCACACACATCAAAATACACTTCTCCTTTAGTTTGAAGGGGCGCTTTATACTTATTAAATAGAGCCCCTAAATGCATCTATCACAATCGTGAGGGGAAGGGGGGGGGGGGGGCTCATCAGCAACTGCGATCTTATTCCTTTCCGACCTTACTTAGATCCATTTCAACAACTTTATCTCTAAATACAACATTTCCCAAACATCAAAATTCACTTCCCCCTTTGAGAGGGTCTCTATTTTTAAAGGAGGGCCCCGCAATGCACCCCCATTACAAATCACTGACCTACAAAATCATGGTAATGACTCCATGAGGAAAGTCAGGGGCATTTAGAGGGTCATTGAAAGAGGTAGCAAGTTGTCTCATGAATACTTTGATGTCCGATGCATGTTTGATGGTTTTTGCACCTATGTATAGATTGCTATGGACAGAGCAAAGAGAGTCAGATGTCTACTTTGTTCTTTATTTACATGTACATATGTACATGTACCTGTATGTCAAGTATTCAGATTATAGCATCTCACATGTAAATCTTTTGAAAGGATGATGCTTCGCACAATACAAAAGATTTAGCATATATTGGTTTGAAAGTTTCTGTACAGAAAGTTCTTCTAAATTACAGGTAATTTTTTTTCTTTCTGGATGTGATCATCATTTTGTGGTGTATTTGGGAAGTGACACATATTTACATGTCCTTGCGTTTCTAGTATTTCGTTTAACCTAATATTTTTATCTGTTTGAGGGGGGAGGTTCCAAGCATTAGAAAAATAGATACAATGTATGCATGTACTAGTCTACACAACGAACTGAACAACATTACACCACATCTGTAGCAACCAACATGTTGCTCACAAAATAATGAAGTGATTATGACGTACAAGAAATACCACAACACCTATCCCCTTAAACCGTGCGGTTGGGTTGGTAAGAAACAGGAAAGCGTTTGTAATAGTCGACCCCATCCTGAGCCTAATTGCTCAATTTGTTAATACCTCCTCCTCCTCCTTCTCCCTTTAGAATACATCATGCTTTACAGGGATAATGCACACATGAGGAGAAAGGTAGCTTTTATCCATACTTGATACAGCAGTGGAGGATTGTGTGACCTATCTTGTCTGAAAATGATGATAAAACTTTTCTACACCAAAGAATTTGAAGAAAAAAACAATTTGACAAAAGGAATGATGAAAACAATTTTCAAATACAGAGTATATTTCATTCTAGTCTTACAAGAAATTTGTAATCTGCTGGGAAATTTGACGGGCATGGCAAAAAATCTTGCTGGAAACATGTAGACCTGTTCAAAAGCAGAACCCTGAGATCATCCAAACAATTCATTCATTTCATTTATTGGTTCAACCATTTTTTTTAAACAACATTCAGAAATACAAACAATGTTCGAAGGACAAAACATGTTGGACACACAAAGTAAAAATGGTTTAATAGGGAACGAGGTGGAAAGTAAAATAACAATATCATACAAAAGTTGCATATATTTTGGCACTAAAGAGGCCAGCAAAAGAGAACCAAAGGCTGCTTTAAAATGCAACAAAAGCATTCAAGATTAGTCCTCTAATCAATTGAGTCCCTGTTTACTACACCAGGGTAAAGGGTGGCAATTGCAGACTGATATCTTGGAAGACGCACTGGGTTTCAAACAGGAACCAGTTATCCACAATACAGTGACTTATCCGACCACAACCCCAGTTTGCAGGGACAAACCCTTACCAGTCATTGTGCATAACAGAACTGTGTCTGCAACATGAGACTATAATACGCTTTGTATTTTAGCTGTATGACATAGCCAGAAACGGGCAGATCTAGGCTATGCTCAAGGGTTAAGGAATTGTTGTAACCTATCAAATTAGAGTCTGTGGTTGCAACCCCTCCAATGATGTAGGTCTTGGCTAATGATTGTTGGTCTTTATATGATAAGATTTTTTTTAAATGCCAATTTCCCAATGCAACAAGCTACAGATGAGACCATTTAACACCCCTCTTCTCCAGGAAAATTACAAATTTCCTGTTCACAACCAAAACATCAAAGACAAATATCAGAGCCAAAAGCTATTTATTATAACATAGTGCTCAAATTAGGAGTTTTTCCTCAGGACTACTGAAATCCAAATATTTATTTTTATCTTGTAAGTTTGCCAGTAGCCTATTTGCCAGGCATCAAAAAAACAAAACAAAACAGAAAATCTTCAGTCTCAACAGACTGTAAAAATAAAAATGGTTGGCTGTGCCAAAGACGGACGGAAATTACCTTTCTTTTTAAATTTGCTCTCAAGAGTCTGTTGTTTCAGCAGTTCAAGAATAAAATACCTTTCACTTGAATAAGTACATACATGTAGAGCATGCATCTTTCTATTTGTCAACCACCAGTTTAAAACATTTTACTCCTTCAAACATAGCTCATATAATGTAACAACTGAAACGGTTCTTGAGGTTGATGAAGTTGTTGAATATACTGTAAATGTAAGGAAGTTACAATAAAAAATAAGAAATATCGAAAAATACTTCTTCTCTTTAGAATATATATTGTTAATTAATTAGTGTTAATTATATCTACTTGTATCATTAAGAAAGTTATGGCACCTCTCTGCCGTTGAAAGGTATAAAGTTACATGTAGTGATTGAATACTAATCTTTTTAATGTATCCAGAAAATAGCAGCATGATAACAGATTTTAAAGAGAATTATGTGACGGAATAGTGACACATATTTTGTGCAACGTTCAATTACCAGCCTATGCAGCCTAAAAGACCTCTAACCACTGATAACAAGCAAACTATCATGATTTAAGTGATCAGTACAACAGCATGTAGGCCTACATATGTAACTGTTAAATTCTATTCCCTAGAGCCTTGTATGTCAAGTATACTCTACACAGGTCCTACATATCCTTTCCACCGAGATGTCATTTCCTGAACATCGGCAATCGAAACTCTACTCTGAACTCTACCATGATAAACGAGGAAAAGAGAACCTGTGGCATTTTCCTGATTGCTAATGCGGTGTTCATGTGCCCTAGTGTTGGAATATTATGCAAGGGTCGTATCTGATGATCGTATTGAAATATACATGTACGTGTATGTGTTTGTACAAAATTGTTCATCGACACATGCATGCACAACCATCATTTCAGCTTTGAGTTCAGCTACTGTACAAGTACACTGTATATGATTAAAGTTGAGTGCAAGCAATATGATAGAAGTTGATGCTAAAAATGTTCAAAGCCATGTTTAGATTTACCTCATCTAATACACAAATTCAAAACCTTACTACATGTGCAATACCTTTTAATATTATGATATAGAGGACATGATAATGATTCTGTGGGTGATGAAAGAGTCATAAACAACACAAATGAAGAGCATAAAATAATGAATGCTGCAAATATTTCTCCCATGAAATCACTCTGTTTATTACAGAGTCAAAAAGGTAACTTATTATTTGAGTGTTTTTTTAATGTTTACTACATTAGCCACAAATGGGCATCAACAAACTCCCATGGTTTTTCTATTAGATACTCCTAGATCAAGATAACATTTGTTCCTGAAAATGAAAACTACACAGAGAGCAGTATCCTGTCTGTCCCCAAAAAGAGAAAAGAAAACAGAAAAGAATAGAAAAAAGCTGTATGGTACTGTCAAATAAGAAGTTATAAGATTATTGTTAATGTCTATAGTCTGTAGAGACTAGAGACTATTAGCTTATATGACGTGAAACTGAATGTGACAATTACTAGTAGTTTTATGACTCAAAAGGGAAGAACAAAAAGAGTTGGGAGTATTCTAAAGAGATTTTTTATTTGTCCAAGCATTGATTTATATTCGTCATGGAAGAGAAAACAAAGAGAATGTATGATTGTCATTTTATGATGGTCTGTAGTAGATTTATTTGCAATTGTTTGAATCTGAAACTGATTTATTTGGTCGTAAACAATTACATTTACATCCAATGGGGAATGAAAATAGCTCATCACACTTTATTTTAGACTTGAGCTAAACTGTAACAAAACAAACACTACAGGTACATCGTATGCACACTATTAAAAATGTACCTCTGTCCTACCACTACCTAATTTAGTTACTTGAAAGTTTAGCACCATAAACATATCGTCGCTGTTTTCACGAAGTGACGGTAGTGAAAAAAAATTGCATTCACTTTGCGTTACGATTTTCCTCACTACCGTCACTTCGTGAAAACAAGGACGATATATTATAACTGATAAAATGCACATGTATCACTAGAAACTTTTGCAGGAAATACATTTTTGAGACGTAGTGAGGGGTTGAGATTTGCAAAATTTTCAAGCAACGAACATAATTAATCCAATACAGAAACTTTGAAATACAAACAAAAGTGCCTTGAATTAAAAAAAAAAATTTGTGTGAGTTTCATATCGTGAAAGATTCTGGTCAACAGTAAATCCTGCAATTTTCTAAAGCTACATTGAGTCTGCAGTGTACTTCAATTAAATGTGACAACGATAAGGAAATATGATTAGTAACTTGTGCTAGTCACACTGAGTGGATAATCTCTCAACTACTGAAATTAGAAACTATGGATCCCAATTAAGTACAGGAGTGAAAACATATTGAAAGCACATTAGAATAATAAAATTACATGAACATGTATCTTATATATGAAGGAGATTAAAAAAGAAAAAAGAAAAAAGAAAAAAGAAAAAAGAAAAAAAGAAGACAATGTATGAGGGAAATTGAATTATCCCATGTGACATGATCACTAATTGAAAAGATATGAAACCTGTCAAGATTGAAGGGGTTTAGTGATAAATGCACGCTCCAAGTACAATTGAAATTCCTTTAATTAATTAAGAATGATGAAAATGAACGGATTAAAAATACAATGTGGAAAGCGGATACAAAGCAGTTGAAATTCATGTTATCAATTAAGAATGACAGAAATCATGATTATGAAGAGGGTAAAAATACAAGGTGAAAAGTAATATATATACATTCAAAACAGAGTTAATATGCTCTCTCATTAGATAACAACTGAAGAACACAAAAAACCATGGAAACCTATTTGAACTTATGAAGAATTGAAACTTACGAGCTAGCTGGAAAGCTGAGAAGCTGAAGTTGTCTAATGAGCCAAGGGTTGATTGATAGGGCGGTAGAGGGGCTGGTTGGCTCTGCTGACCTACATGTATGTCTGCATCAATCGACTGAAAGAAGAAGAAGAGCATTGCAAGTATGTTTTATCAAGACTTTAAACAGAAAAGAACTAAAATGTGTACATTTACTTCTTTAACTTTGTAACATTTAAGCTCTATGAACTTACATGTACATGCAGATAAGTAATGTGTAAATTTTACTTTAAGGCCATTCATAGCATTGGCAGTTTATAGTTTGATAAATATATTATTTTGCTCTTGATGTGGTACACAAATGAACAACTTTTTTTTCTTTTTAATTTCGTCCCTGACAAGGATGTGAATTCCTATGTGTGACCGAAATTACTAAAAACCCATATGATGCTGTTTGATAGAATAAACAGTTCTATCATGATGAATGCAACCCTTCATATAGTGGAAGTGGAACAAGATGAAGACAATGAAGGAGAAGGAGAAGGTGAAAGAGAAGGTGATGGAGAAGGAGAAAGAAGAGGAGGCGGAGAAGAAGTTGAAAAAGAAGAAAATGAAAAAAAAAAAAAAAGAAGAAACAAAGAAAAGAAGGAGAAGGACAAGAAAGGCAAGAAAAAGGATAATGAGAAGAAGTAGAAGAGGAGGAGGAGGAGGGGAGGAGGAGGAGGAGGAGGAGGAGGAGGAGGAGGAGGAGGAGGAGGATAATGAGAAGAAGTAGAAGAGGAGGAGGAGGAGGAGTAGGCGGAAGAAGAAGAAAGAAGAAGAAAGAAAAAGAAAGAGAAAGAAACTCACTATTATCTTTACCACCACACCTCTACTTCTGTGAAGTATGAGATACATGTACAACATTTTTAATCAGTGATGATTGACATATCAGATTTTAAAGCGAATGATATAAATAGAATCCATCTTGAAAATCCATTTCTAATCAATCAGTTCAGATGGGCGCTTCCCATTAACAACTATCATAAGATTTCATATAACAAGGAAATAACGATCATGCCATTTCAAATCTATAGAAACGTGACATCAGACATAAGATCCACTCAGAAACTGAAAGTGGAATGGTCACGTACATGGTTTGCCGGGACAATTCTTTTCCTGGATCTTGACGGCCATTTACTTAGAAATGAATGCTTTAATACACAGTACACACGTTCTACATACATGTAAAAATCAGTTCTAACTATTATTGTACTTCTTATTTTACAATTGTTTATTCTCATAAGTATAAATAATAACCTTGCAAGATTAATGAATTATTTAATTATATATAGATTATTATTAATAGATTAATTAATTGTCTTAATCATACCACATAAACCTGAGCCACTCACTAACACGCACATATCTGGACACCCCAAATTTAAGCCCAGATCCTCAATATTTCAATACTTTATGCAAAATAGAGGGCACATACATGTACAAACATGAACAATAGCTGGCTGGTTTACTAACAACAATTCATGGATTTTTCTTTCCTGGTGACATAGTGACGAGGTATTCCATAGAATGAACTACAATATTTGGAATCCAGTGTGCATACATTATTTGTTGCTATGTTGGGCTATGTCGGCAAGCCTTCAGGTTGTCAAAAAAAACATTTGTCTAAAAATTATGCATAAAATTTGAAAATATGACAATAGTAAACTGTTCTATTTAGGCTTGGTAAGGTTTTATGCATATGACCCCTTGTCTCTATACCAACCTGTGTGATTGTTTCCAGTTCCCCGAGCCATGTTCCCAGCATCTGGTCCAAGTCCTGCTCCACATCACTGTCTGGTTCTGCATCCATGTCTGTGATGTCACCAGACGTATCGCTTAGAGTATCCCCTGTGTCAGACCTGCAGGTGAATAAATGGGACCAGGAATAAGATTAGGATAGTTTTGGACTAAAATCTAGATCTAATAGTGTACCAGGCACCAAAATAATTTGTGTATATAAAACTAACATGAAAAACCTCAATCTAAAAATAACTGCTGGTTATTTTATCAAGTAACAGGTATCTCATAAAAACAGTCCACTTTTTAATTTTAAAAATTTAGAATAGTCTATTTGTTTACTTTTCACACAGAATATTTCAGGAAGAGAGAGGAATCTAGGGTTCAAAACAAAAGCTTGAAAACCAAAACAAATGGGAATCATTCATCCAAAATATAAATGGTAGGCATGCAGCTACATGTACATGTATGACACTGTCATCGCCATCTCCTCTGTCTGAAGGGTATCAGTGCCATATGGTCATCATGAGGGCATTATATCTCCACATGTACAATACATTCATGAATACATATTTTGATATTTTACGTCTGATAACAATGGCCTTGGCATTCTACACAGTAATTTTGCACTGAAAGGATGTTGATCATCTTGGAATGCGAGCAGAGGTTCTTGGCTTCTACAGTACATGTACATGTACAGGTTGTACTCGATTGTTTGTGTAGCAATATGGATGGCATTAATATCAACCAAAGTGTACATACAGGTGTAGGCATCTCATATGAAGGAAGTCATTTCAATGTTTCTAATTTGTATTTAGTGATTTTACTTTGTAAACTCCATGCAGTTCAGCCCTTGGGCTGCAAAGTAGATTTTTTGATAAAATAAATACCATTTTAAATTAATCTTAAACCATACACAAATATCAAAATTAAATTTCTCTATGTATTACTTCATGAATACAAAATGTATATAACAAACACCAAGATGTAGGCCTACATCAATGTGCGGTCAGGAATCAGGATGTGGTATGCTGTCTTCACACTACAAAAATGCACACCAAATACTCATGCTCATATGAGATGCCTATGCACACTTTGGCTGATATTATTATGCTATCCATATCGCTACACAAACAATCAAGGCTCTAGATTTAGAACCCATGGCAAGTGGAATGCATTACACCAGATAATTAATAAGTATAGCCTTGATCCAAGGATATGAGAAGCACTTATATTACAAATAAAGATTATACATGTAGTACTTAGATGTACATATACATGTAGGCTCTAATATGAAGAAAAAAACACCACAAAATTGGCCATTCCCTGACTCTAATCATTGACACAACTTTTCATTTTTTGCTTTAGATATAGATTTTACAGCAGGATGAAATGCAACGCATCTGGGGAGGTGCGGTAGGGGACCCTATCATATTTTTCATGGTTCTTCCTCCTTCCGCCCACCCACCCTCTCCTCTCTCTCTCTCTCTCTCCCCCTCTCTCTTTCTCTCCTCTCTCCCCCTCTCTCTCTCCTCTCACCCCCTCTCTCTCTCTCCTCTCTCCCCCTCTCTCTCCCCTCTCTCTCTCCTCTCTCTCTCCTCTCTCCCCCTCTCTCTCTCTCTCCCTCTCTCTCTCCTCTCTCCCCCTCTCTCTCTCTATTCACGGATCACCATTTCAATTTGGGAAAGATGCCCCCTTCCCTTTGCAGTGCCAATGAAAATGAACGTATTGATCTAGATTAGAATGTTACAGTATTATCTAATAAGCCTTGAAGGCAGACTAACTAATTAAAAACATTGTCAAGAGATAACTGCTTCCTCTCTCTCCTGCACTGCTAATGTAATACAATTAGCTAAGCAAGGCAGGACAAATACACACTCAACTCAATTCCTTTTCCATGACCAATATTTCCTCTTCATAATCATAATAAGGGTTGATAATTTCCCCATACTGTGTTCAAGGTATAGTTGTACATGGATGTATACTGTGATATTGTAATGCATGGTGCTAGCGCGTACTGTTCATGATCACATTATAATGATGCTATTACTAAGCTTGATTAATTTGAATAATCATTTCCTTAGTGTGATTAATTGATGTAGATTGTTAGGCAAACTATATTTGATTGCTATTGAGGTTGGCTTCAGAGACGCCAAGTTCAAAGATCAGCTATATATGTGACATTTTCATGACTCGGCGGGCGAGGGTATAGCGTATGTATAGCGTACGTTTCGAAATCGCGTGCGAGTCATGCGTGAGAGCGTTTTCAGACCCTTGAATGCGTGACTTCACGCGTAATGTGTGACACTTGGTAGCCCTGTGGATTTAACATTCAGGTAGTATCAGCTTTTTGCATATAGGGTAGTTAGTTTACAGATCTTTATATCGCAAATCCCTACATGTACCCTTTAACGTCTATGACATTTGCAAAAGTTAATTCGGACTATACATACATAATATGTGAATTAAAAGAGACATAAAAGTGCAATAGCCTATTCAGCTTTGGAAAGAAATATGATACAATTTTTTACACGATATCGAGGCCTAAACAATACACTGAGTACTATACTTGCATCGCACAAGTACCTGTACATGTATGATTAACTAGTAACTACCAGCATATTATACTCTGCTCCACAGTAATAAATACAGAACATGAAATGATGTACAATGTAAGCTATTTATAAGCTTTGTTCTATAAATGTATTTCTATTTACAGATTAATGTACCGTATTTGCCGGTGTAAAGGCCGCAGTATTTTTGGAAGAGAAAATATCAAAAAGTCGGGGTGCGGCGTATACGCCGAAACAGTAAAAATCGCAAGTCAAAACAGCACGTCCATTATTTGTAGGCAACTTCATACAAAAAAATATATTAACAAAATTGACTTGAAAACACATCGGACAAGATCTAGTCTGAACCACGTCAGCAGCAAATTTGAAGAAGTTATCTTTTTAATCGTTGTGCAACCAAAGAAATAAGAAGAAAACTGACCAGAAACTCGTACTAAAAATCGTACTTGTAAAAATGTCCTTGGCTTAGACAGCGCATGGCCCGGAAACCAAAATCATACCTCGCTCACACACTCTGTGGTGGGGAGCTACCGGGCTGGGAGTTGCAACAAATCCAACGCAGCTTCGGAGATTCACAGCGCAATCGTCGGTGTCCTTAACTTTTCAGTAAGATAATTCTGAATTATAATTGAGACTATCTAATTAATTAAAGCGACAAACTAACCTCGGTAGATCTGTAATAACAATACAAAAGCTTATTTATTTTCTCCATTTGGCGGTACGATAGGGGTAAGACCGGATAACATTATGGCCACAGCTTGGTTATTGCAGGCCATTCATGTTTCTGTATGCATGCGAAGCGCCCTCTAGTGTCCAATGAATGTGCTAATCTGCCTAAAAATCTATGAAGATTTGCTAAATTACGATCATTTTTTAGGTAAACTTCCTGTAAATTTATAAAATGATTGATAATTTTGGTATTAGTTTGTAGGAAAAATAGAGTTCTACGTGAAAATTATGATTATTTTCTTTGGTCCGTTTTTTTTTTTTCCTTTTTTTTTTTTTTTTTTTTTTTTTTTTCTCTCTACGAAATGTCAAAGTTGGGGGTGCGGCCTATGCGGCGGTGCGGCCTTTACGCCGGCAAATACGGTACTACACGTGGAACAACATGTGTCAGAAACGCTTTAGAGAATTTAAGAAGGGGGACAAAAGGGAAAATATAATACACGTATGCACATTGTAGATGTCTGAGAACATAGATTTCAAGGGCAGACAAATAGGGGCGACGACGAAGCAGATAGATGGAAAATATAGGAAGAAGGGGGAGATGGGAAAACAGACAAGAGAGAGAGAAAATGTGAGGGGGAGCGATGGGAAGATTTGCAAGGAAGAAAAAGATATTTCACAAACACAACAAATTACATGATACTAGAACCACCAATAAAACATTATAATTGAATTAACATAAATTAACTGTTTATAATAATATGCATGGCTACACACTAACAGGCGCCAGGGACACTCGTGAATTTTTCAATCCATTTATTTTACATAAATGTGAGATTCACTCATGTTCAACATCCCCTCCCCCCCCCCCAGGAAACCCACAATTCAAAATTCCATGAGCTTTTTCTGAGCTCTCAAGACCGTTTTTCCATCTCTGTTTCTGCACAATCTGCCCCCCCCCCCCCCCCCACCTCCCAATGAAAGTGAAACAATAAAACCAGGGCCTCAAGGTCAGAGTTTGTAGTCCTGACTCAGTTTATACTTAGCACCTGAAAGCAATGAAGCTATAGAAATAATGCTTAAATTTTTTTTTAACCTCTGGAAACTAACAAGTTTTTAAAAAACATACATGTAAGTGTCGCAACAAGGAAATGAAGAACTCATACAAACAGTATTTCTCTACAGTCTACACTGCTTCCAGAATCTCTGACCACTTTCCACAATTCAACAAGATTCTCACAAAACCAACCAAGCCATGTTCACTGGCGTCTCTCCATTAGACTGGTCTTGGTTTGAGTCATTGAGCAATACACGCATGGCTGAGTTATGCCGAACATGACACAAGTCATTTTGACCGGCTGATTTTTTATTTTTGGCAAGTTCAACGCCACTCCTGGGGGCGATATGCCCAGCATGTTTGCCAGTTGGTGGCCAGTCTTTTGCTATGTCATGTGACGCATTCGTAAACAACGTTGGGATTAGTGCTGTAACATCACGGATATCTCCAATTCCGTTTAACCGCCAGTCAAAACCGGACGGTTTTCGGTTAAACGATTTATTTATAAAAAAAAAAAAAAAAAAAAAAAAAAAAAAAACGATTTTTTTTTTTTTTTTTTTTTTTTTTTTTTTTTTTTTTTTTTTTTTTTTTTTTTAATTTTTTTTAAAAAAATTTTAAACTTTTTTTTTTCTTCACCGACTCTGTCGGTAGCAAGCCAGGTCCGTGTGAAAAAGCGGGAAGGAATTTCATTTGTGCTTGTAAACTTGTCATAAATAATAGTAACAATGTCGATTTTAGAGGAATGTGTAAGATCATTAATGTAAAGTAAAAACAGTAGAGGACCTAGGATAGAACCTTGTGGTAGGCCATGTGTTCACTAGTTGGGATACCAGGACCATTTATCATTGCTTGCTTTTAATCTTTTATCAGCTGTCTCTTTCTCTCTTGTTTCAAGAGCAAAACAAATGAAGCACTGTTGATAAACTGCATTTTATTTGTACATAAAATGTGAACAAGAGAGCACAAGAACATGTATTTTACAGAAGCTTACTGTTCAAGTCCATATCCACTTCTTTATCATGTAAGAAACAATATCTGACCTTTTTCATGTTTCACCTTTTCTGTATTCATCCTCCTTGTGTTGCCTTTGAACAATTTAAAGAACACCATTATGATTTTGTTTTTTGTCCCTTTCTAAAACCCAGACAAGAAACTAGGAATTCATTAGACAAGGCGCCAACGGGGTCCTATTATCATATCTCAATAAATAAATTTATCAAATTTGAGGGTCAGTCTGGATATCAGGGAGGTCATTTGACCTACATCGTGTAGTAACCTAGATAATTTTCTGTACAATGTAATATCAATGTACTACAGCTCCTCAGTCCAAACTAACTTATTTCATGGGGCTGGATTAAATTTTGAGGGGTTGTGTACATGAGGCCCCTGTTTAAAATTTGATCTAAACAAACAAATATATCATAATTCACATTTCAAAAGTGCACCAATTATATTGTATGCCCTCTCTTACTGGTGTCCATGTCTATATAAGGATTCCATGGCTCTTAGCCGATCATGTTAGGGGGGTCAATGGGGCCCTGCTTATCAGAGAAATTGATCAAATTTGGGAGTCGCCAGAAATGTCTGAGGTTCCTTTGCCCCCATCGACTCCAGTCAGTTTCCTAATACATGTACCATCAAACCTGCTTTAGTGACCACCTGTCTACAAAGACCACATTTTTTGTTTCCCTTCAAAATGGTTTCTCATCGAAACATGTACTAAAGGAACCTGTCTACAAAGAACACCTGTCTCCAAAGACCACTTTTTGTGTTTCTCTTGGGCAGTCGCTATAGTCAGGTTTGACTGTATCATCATTTAGGAAGACCCAGGTTCAATACAGGTAGATGTACCACACATACATGTACTAGGTCTTACAATGTACATGTACATACTCTCACATGGGATCCAGACTTGATATTTAGGGGTGGTATGCACAAGGCCCCTGATAACAATTAATATTTTTAGGTGGATCTAGTATTCAAATCTTGGGGCCTATTTGTATCAGGCCCAGATTGGTGTTATGTCACGCTCAAAATTAACACAATACTGAAATGAACACAGATCTGTCTGTGCACACAGGACATGTATGTATTTCCTCAGGTATCAATAAAACAGATGTGATGTGAAGGAAAGAGGCGGTGAGCACAGGAAGGAAGAAAATGTCATTCCTAAATAAAAGTACAAGAATTACTCATCTCCTTGCATCTAAAATGATTTCACACGCAGGCCTATAGTGGCAAAAAGGGATAGTAATAAATCCCTGTAAAACGATCAAAGTACAACATGCCTGTACTATGTATACCTGTATCTAATCATAATATTCTGTTCTTGTACAGTGCACATCTTTTTGCTGTTCCAAATGACTGGATATTATTATATAACATGTATTACCCTAGCTTTACCTACATGTACATGTACAAGCAACCATCAGGGCTCAAAGCATTCACAGAATAAATCCTACCAGGTGCCCACTAACTACACCTGGGTTAAGTGTGGCAAATGTAGATTGATGCTTGCCAAAGGACGTTAATGCTATGGCAGGGATTCAAACCCTGCACCTTGTGGTTCACAGTCCAGTGACTTATCCACTTGACCTCTATAACAGGTCTAGAGGTCTAGTCTAGAGGGTCCAGCAAATGTATATTGATGCTTGCCAAAGGACGTTAATGCTATGGCAGGGATTTGAACCCTGTACCTTGTGGGTCACAGTCCAGCGACTTGACCTCTACAACATGTCTAGCCTAGCCTAAAGGGTGTGGATCAATGAGTTGAATGATGGGAGAGTGTGGACATTACTAATTAGGTTACTTGCTCATTAATTACGTTATTGAGCTGTCAGCTCGGCGGGCAGTGACTGACAGTGACGGACAGGGAGAGTCCAACAAACTAACACCTTAACTTAATAGTGCAGTGGACGTACTGGACTACATGCATGGCTTAGAACTGTAAATTATGCTAATCACATGAAAGTATTGATTTAACAGAATGATTAAATGTGTCCAGCAAATTCCTGTTTAATGTTGTTACATAATACATATTTCAGCACTAAACGTACACCAATTTGTCACCAAGTATGTACTCGACTATGGCACATAACTGTGGATTGAATGCTGATCAGTATTGATTCTGAATATGTTTTATGTTGTTATGTATGTACCGGTATGTTGTTATCAAGTGCTCACCAGTTATAAATAGGGGTCGTCTGCATGGGCCCTCTTTCACAAAACTTGACAATATGACAAATTTGCTCTCAGGCTTCTCAGCCAATCAAATACCAGGATTTCAGTAGCTTATTACAGAACAGATACTTTTACTTATTATTAATATCAAGTTTATGAAACAAAAATTAAAATGTGAACCCCCCCCCCCCAAAAAAAAAAAATAATAATAATAATAATAATAATAATAATTTTAAAAAAAAATATATATATATATATATACATGTACAATGTATTACCCCCTAATAAGAAAAAGATACGTTTTTTGTTTTAATAGTGGGGAGTGCTGTTGATTATTTATGCCAGAGAAGTGCTTTGTGTTGATGTTGATGCTTTATTGATCTTTTTGCTGGTGCCCTCCTGCAAGGCACGCAATGTTAATTATTAATGTAAAAGTATTTTGAGAGACACTTTCTAACGCATTTCCAGACAAAGCATAATACTCGTGCATGTACTGTACATTTACAGTACATGTTGTAGGTCAAATTGACAATAAAGCTACTGGTCTGCTGGTAGATTTTATGGCCTTCTCATGAAATTAATCTTCCCTCTAATGACCGCAGCATCATTAAACATATGCAAATCAGCTACAGAGTGTCTATGACTATATTCATGGCAGAGTAATAAATACAAAATCATATACACACATGTTTATGTTTGTATGGGACTGTGTATTGCTTCAGAACACATTACCACACAAAGATAATTTACAGTGGATGGAAATAATTGGCTTATTCATCCAGCTAATTGTGTTATCACAATGTCAGTGCAGAGTGAATATGATTGACTGTCTCAATACATCAGGAGAAAATTAGGGCACCACTGTAGAGCTAGGGCAATCTGGGAAGCCGGGAGTCATGATTCATTTTCAACAATATTATGATCGGGTGACTAGAGTTCGCGGAGATATTTAAAAATATTAGGTAATGTGATATTCCATCCATGATTTCTCATATTCTGAAAAAAATTATTTAATTCAATTCTTACCAAATGGACTGCTAAGTTTTCGATCACAAATTGGTGCAAATAGAAAATTTATCGTCAGAGAATTTCCAAGATATCGCGATCTCAAAATTCAATGTCGGATCAGAATGCGCTGCAATTGAAGAAAAAGTCATTTAAACAAACAAGACCTCAATTCACGCATGGGAGTTTACACCTGATTTATCACAAAAAGCGATCAATCACATACATGTATAAGATAATTGCACATTTTACAAGGCAAACTACCATACTTTGGTTCCATTTTTTACTTAAAATTTTGACGACATCTGCTCTCAAAATAAAGATTTCCAGACCCTTGACGGTAAGTTCATATTTTTTAGGAACGGACTCAAAATTAGTAGATCCTTTGTCAATATTTTCATAATTTCACACCCAATTGATTCTATGAAAAATTATGTCTCTGGGTAATTTTAGCATTCTCTTTCTATTGGTGGTATCGTATTTTCAAAATATTACCAATCTTTTGAGATAGCGAACTAAGGTCATGCAGGAACTATGGTCACACCACAATATATGTACATGTACTGTACATCTCATAAATTAACAAGAGAGTATGTGTAGACATTACACATTATAGTTTGCTTTTTGGATTCACTAATTTGTGTACATGTTTACAAGTGAGATTCCTAGCTTGCTGATATCATAAAAATGGTGAAAGCAAGCAATATGAAAATTGAATATCATTATCTGTATTGTGTAGCAAGCCATAGGGGAAATAATTTTTTGAGTTTGTGTAGATATGATTGTCAGGTCTTACACTCAGCACAGTTTATCAATAGCTTAAACATTAATTTCTGGACAACTGAATGACTACTACATTGTACACATACAGGTGCAGTAAAATACCTATCTTTAAAAAAAATATGCATGTCCTTCATGTCCAGAATTGTAACACAAAATACACATCAAAACAATGCACCAACACACACAACCATTACAGGTATGCAGTTTGACCTACCTTTACAAAATATATATTGCTCAGATAGTTAGAATTCTGTACTAGAAATTTAACTGATATCCTTTCGTAGCCATGTTACATAGTAATAATTATCCTTTGGATGAATATTTTCCAACTTGAAGAGACATCGGCATGAACATCATTGCAGTTTTTATTGAGCACTATTAAAACAATTTCTCCACCGAATATAGTTTTTTTTAAACGAATGAGTAATCCGAAGAGTCATGAAAATCAGTATTGATTTTATTATTTACGATATAAATCTACGTATCTACCTATTCTACTTTGCTATTGTTGCACCTCAACATTGCATCACCGAAACTTAAAACACATCGCCAAATTGCTCATACCCCCCCGCCCAATAGCGCCCTCCGTGACCCTTGCGTCCGAGCGCTGCCAACGTAACCTCTTCCTCTTATCACGAGTCCCCTAAAACACCCCTTGGTAATGGCGCTGGGGATGGAGGGAGGGAAAATAGGTAGATACGTAGATTTATATCGTAAATAATAAAATCAATACTGATTTTCATGATTTACATCAATAAATCAACGTATCTACCTATTCTACTTTGCTAAAGACCAGCACAGATTAATGCCGGGTGGTAAAAACCAAGCAAACACATCAAGTTAATGAGAAATAGACGACGAAGCCGCCTTCAGAGAAGCGACCGCAAAGGCTTGTTCGCCCGCGGGCACATCTTTGAGGTAAAAAGCAGTAAAAGAACTTGGAGACTTCCAAAAAGCTGCTCTACAGATATCCCGAACTGAAACTCCGTTGAAAAGAGCCCAAGACGTACTGACACTGCGAGTATCATGAGCACGAGGAGTCCTGCCAGGCGTCAAAGCCTCAGGACCCGCAGCCTTGATAGCCAAGACTAACCACCTGGAGATCGTATCCCGAGATGCCGCCGAATGTGGCTCCCGAGAAATCAGAAAGAGTTGATCCGATTTGCGAAAAGGCTTCGTCTTGTGAAGATACCATTTGAGGGCGCGAACGGGACACCACAGCTTGTCCCCAGAGACCGAAGAAAAATCCGACAAGGGATGGAGCACCACTTCCACCGAATCTGACGTGTCAGACTGATTCTTAGCAATAAACGAAGCCTTGGGGATCAAACGAACCCCACGTCCTTCCCAGCGGATATGCCCAGGAGCAACCGAAAGGGCATGAAGTGAGCTCCTACGCTGACCAGAAGCGATTGCCATGAGAAAAACCGTCTTGATCGTAGTATGTAGAAGCGTCGCAGAACACAGCGGTTCGAAGGGAGGGCGTACTAAAGCCTCCAAAACCTTGGGTAAACTCCACGCTGGCGTCAGAGGTCTGAAGGAGGGTCTCTTAAGGTAGAAAGACTTCAAAAGAGCCGCTAGCTGAGGAGCAGAAGAAACCGAAGTACCATCGGCAAACCCCGAATGAACAGCAGCTATAGCCGACCGATAACCACGAATCGTCGACAGAGCTCTCCCCTTGTCATACAAAGAGATCAGAAAGTCAGCAATAGAAGGTAAAGACGCCTCTCTAGGGGCGACGCCCACCTCATCACACCAAGTGTGAAACGCATCTAACCTGGAGTTGTAAACCGTCCTGGTAGACTCTCGTCTACTCTGGACTAGAAATTCTGCAGCACGTTCGGAGAAACCTGACGAACGAGCCCTCTCCCCGATAACCGCCAAGCGGTCAGATGGAGGATTTCCGGACGCTGGTGTAGAATACCGGACAGAGGTTGCGACACCAGATCCGGATGACACGGCAACAACCAGGGAGTCCCCACCAGGAGAGTCAGAAGGTCCTGAAACCACGACCTCGCTGGCCACCAAGGAGCTATGAGAATCACCAACGCTTGATCTTCCCTGATCTTCCTGAGCACACGGGGAATCAATGCGAACGGGGGAAAGGCATAAGCCCTCCACCCCCCCCACGGGATCGCGAAAGCGTCCAGAGCAAAAGCTCCCGGCTCCCGGACTCTCGAGCAAAACCGAGGAAGACGATGGTTGAGCGAAGTTGCGAACAGATCGATGTCGAGAACACCGAACACTTTCACCAGTTGTCTGAAGACAGTCGGAGACAGAGTCCACTCCGAAGGAAGGCACTTGCCTCTGGAGAGAAAGTCCGCTATGATATTCTCCTCGCCTGGGATATGTGAAGCAACCGGGAACACCCTCGCCCCCTTGCACCATGCCCAGAGTTGAGAAGCCAACTCGTTCAGAGCCACAGAATGAGTGCCTCCCTGTCTGTTGATGTACGCCATCACCGACACGTTGTCCGTAAGAATCAGAACCGAGCGACCCACCAGACGAGCACGGAAGTGACGAAGCGAAGCAAACACACCCATAAGTTCTAACACATTGATGTGGGGTAGAACGTCCAGATGACTCCAGTCTCCTGAAATCATCGACCCCTGGCAATGACCCCCCCAACCCACCAGCGACGCGTCCGTGGTGACGGTCACGGAAGGGAGAGGAACTCGGAAAGGTTTTCCCTGAAGAAGGAAAGAACGACGAAGCCAAGGACCTAGAAGACCCTTGATTCTGGACGACAGGGGGATCCACGTCAAAAGAGAACTCACGCTCGGCTGATAAAACTCCAACAGAAGAAGTTGGAAGGGTCTCATCAATAGTCGACAATCTGGAAGAACGTCGACTAGACTGGAGAGATACCCTAGCCACTGCAGCCAACGCTCGGCTTTCACCCGACGCGCACATCTCAGAGACCGAGCAGTCCTGACTATCGTTTCGACCCTGTCGAGACTGGGACGAGCCAGCTGATGACGAATGTCCAGTTGAGCACCTAGGTAAGACGGCGTGCGAGTCGGAACAAACTCTGACTTCTCCCAATTTATGAGAAACCCGAGATCTTGAGTCGTGCTGATCAGAATCTGCATATGATCCAACAACAGAGTCTCCGACTTTGCGACCAACAGCCAGTCGTCTAAATAAGCGAAAAGACGAAGGCCCCGACTTCTCAGAAACGCCATGACCGACGCCACGACTCTCGTGAAAATCCGAGGAGCAGGGCGCAAACCGAACGGGAGCGCTCTGTAACGGTAGAATTTGCCCAGGAAGGCAAACCCCAAAAGATCCCGCGACCGCGGATGTATCGGCACATGAAAATAAGCGTCGCGAAGATCCAACGAAACCGCGACGTCTGCGGGATTCAATGAAGGAAGGATGGTTGCCAGATGATCCATCCGGAAATGAACCTTCCCCAAATGAAGGTTGATCCGCTTCATGTTGAGAATCATTCTCAAAGAACCCGAGCGCTTGGGAATTACGAACACCGGTGACAGACAAAGAAACGGGTGATCGTCTACTTCTTCTATTGCCCCTTTCTCTAACAGAGACACGATTTCGGAGGAAATGTGACTCTGAAAAAGAGGGGACATGATCGGAGAGCGGCTCCGGAGGACGCCATTCGGAAGAGGTTCCACAATATCGATGAAGAACCCTTCTCGCACCACCGACAGAACAAATGCGTCGCTGGTGATCTTCTCCCACGCCGGAAGAAATCCCCGGAGCCGCCCGCCTACCTGAGACCCAAGCACTCGGGGGAAGCCATCATCTGGAGAATGACTTCCCACCTCCACGAAAGGGAGCCCGGGAAGATGAATATCCCCCGCGACTACCCCTGGACGACCTGCCCCTAGAGGTCGAACCACGAGATGACGCCCCACGGTAAGAAGAATCACGGTAAGACGAATCTCGAGACGAAGGACGACCACGATCCCGGTATTCCTCCTCGACCGGGTACCAGTCCTGAGGGCGGCCCTTAGACTGGCCGACGTTCTTACGAAAAGAACCCGAACTCTTTGAACTCGTCCTACGAGGTCCGGAGGAAGGAACCGGCCTTTGGACATCGCGAAAAGCAACGGACAGGTCTCGAGCCTGCTTCTCACCATCAATCTCGGCTTGCAGCAGAGTAGAGAAACTATCTCCACAAAGGTGGGGACTATCCACCGGGATCTGCGGAAGCAGTCCTGGAATTTGACGCGGTCGAATGCCCAAACTAGTGAGCACAGCTTCCCGACGATGCTTCTCGATGGAATGCGAAGTCACCGCAAGCTGCGAGAACAGAGTACCCGAAACCTCTCTCATGACCTGCACCAAGATCGAACGATCCTCAACAGTGATATGGAGATCGTCCGCACTAGCCAAAAGCTCCACCAGCATGTCCATCACAACGGACATCCGGAGACCAGAAGCAGTCAAAGAAGAAAGATCAAACAGCAAGTTGTCACTCTTATCAAAAGAACCCTGAGTCCCAAACTTTTTCCCCAAACGACTGGCCACCGCCACCAGTTTGGGGGAAACCCGTTTAGGGTACAAATACGGCTCAGCATCCCGGGGAACGAAGGCGTATTTGTTCACCTGCCGCTTAAGATATGACTTCGAAGACGACAAGTCTTTCGCGGCATTAACCAATTCCTCTTTATGCAGATCAGGAAGAAACAGTCCCTGATCTGCTGACGAGTCCGATCTAGAAGAGAGGACGCCCCGCCGCCCCGCCGATAACTCCGGGACGACACAAGAATCGGGCACATACTTGTGAAACAAGGCTAACGATTCCGCCGCCAGAGACACTAACGGAGTAGAAATATCATCCCTCGCAGCTGAACCAGACGACTGAGCGATGGAACCAGAGTCCCAACGATCAACCGAGCCCCCCCTATCTTGACCAGATAAAAAGGAACGATCCCCGCCTAACGGAGCACCCAACGATGCGCGAGGCGGAGAAACAAAAAGAGAGGACCCCGGCGGAATACGACAACTCGAAAACCGCACCGGCGACTGCACAGGAGAAAACGATGCATCCTCGGAAAACTCCGAAAACGACAATTCCGGCGGAGGAGGAGCCACCGACGGAGGGAGAGAAGCCCCCAAAGACGGACCCCGAGGAATCGCCAACGGTTCCGTAGCAACAGAGCGCGGCCTCTTCGACGGAATAACAAAATCCGAGGAAGAACCGGCCACCGCGTCCCGGATACCCCGCCTCTTACGAGAAGAAGCGGTAACAGAAACGGCCGACGAAGAAACGGGACGGATATCCGATAAAAGCCCGACGGAAGGAGCTCCACGCAAACCGAATCGGGAAACCGAAGAGGCGCGAAAAGACGAAACCCCAGGATCCGACTCTGCCGCACGGGTATCCGAACCGAAGTCCGGACCCGGCAAAGCCAAAACCGAAGAACCAGCCGGAGACCGGGTCAAGTCCGGGTCCAAGGTCGTTGATGGATTTTCGTACCGTCCAAACAAAAGCCCCGACGGGACAATTGATGGCGGCACAGAACTAAGGTCCGTTCCACCCAGGGTAAGGACCTCTGGGTTTCCGGGCACCGTATTGAGGGGCGACGTATCGCCTTGCTCAACCATTCTCCTGGGCTTCCCTTGCCCGCATAAACGTCCACTGACGTTCGCATCCTTGGGATTTGCGGTGTCACCACCGCGCCCAAGGGGCGTAACTAACGAAGAACCAGAATCCTTTGTCTTCTTTCTCGCAACAGAATTCGACTTCTTCTTGGAGAAACCTGCTAAAAGAAAATTAGAACTGCGAGACATAATTAAACCTGCGGGAAAAAAAGATTAAACAAAGGGTACGAGCAATTATCAAAAAGAATTAAATAAACTACCAGTGACCAAAACACCCCCACCGACTACCCCCGCACGCACCCGAGGCCTCGGAGGAGTGAGGACGGGAAAACGCGAAAGAGGAAACGTGACAATAGTCGGCAAGAAAACGTTCTAGAAAACTGATAAATAATTAGAATCACGAAGTGAAAATACTCTCTAACGAAAAGGAAATCGTAGAGAATAAATATAAAAGGCGAAAATGCGAACCAAAAAGCGACTAAAGAGTGAAAAACCCTTCAACTTTTGGGAGCGATTTATAGTGTGACTTATCGTTCGGCATGCGAAGAGATAAGAGGAAGAGGTTACGTTGGCAGCGCTCGGACGCAAGGGTCACGGAGGGCGCTATTGGGCGGGGGGGTATGAGCAATTTGGCGATGTGTTTTAAGTTTCGGTGATGCAATGTTGAGGTGCAACAATAGCAAAGTAGAATAGGTAGATACGTTGATTTATTGATGTAAATCAGAGGTTTGGAAACACAATGGTGAGGAGAATTTCACGCTTATCTCATCAACAAAGCTCTCTCAGGAGATACTGTACATGGTTCTGCAAAGCCTACATCCAGTCGTAGCTGCTAGCCTGTCCTGCTTTAATAATCATGAAACTTGTGGGAGGTCATACCCATAACAAGATGCGGAGGTGGAAAAAACGGTTCCTATTGAAAACCTCCGTTGATGAAGTTGATAATGCGATGATGGATGGCAAAAGAGCATCCAGCTCAAGTTTGTGCACCGTTATTATCCTCCGTCTACCGGTTCTTGTAAAAAAATGCGTTCCAAGATGATTGCTCGCTACACATCACAATTCCAATCCATTCACGAAGACAATTCAAGGGAGAAAATGCTCAATGATTGCTACGCTGTGATGGAAGAAGCGAAAGGAATATTGTGCATTTCCAAGGAAAGATGCGGCTGCATGCGCTTCATGGGTAGTTCCTAAATAGCCTTCAAGATACGTAGCCTTGTCTTAACTGATTTCTGTGACTGGCGTTTGTAGTGCATGCATCACTTGGCTCCCTGGTAGATGAAGCGGAGACATGCAAATGACCCTGGTTGATCCAGCTAGCTCGCAGTGTAGTAAGGCATGCCAGTCAAGCCTTGCGGGGAAGCATCACAAATATGCCACATATCTTGCTCTCTCTTCCCAAAACATACACGCAAAAGCCCGCTAACCAACGCTAGCTGGGCTTGATGAAATATGAAACACACACACACACACACCCTTCCACGTACTATGAACCTACCGTTTTCTACCCACAGACTTTACCCCGGTAGTATCAGCTTTAGATGCAGTCCTCCTCCGAAGAAGATAGAGGAGAGAGAGAGAGGAAGTAAAGCAGGAGGAATATTCTTTGTACCAGCCTTCAGATGGCTGAGCTAAACAACTCACTCGGAGAGCTGATGCGAACCCCCTGATGAATAATAGTCCACACACACTCTCTCATACACAGCTGTTTGCTCCAGGGAAAATACACACAATGTGCAGTGGATAATGACAACAAATTTCAGCACTCGGGCAATAGGTCTAATCAGTGAAAAGAATACCAGGTCATTCCATTATTTGCAGAGGGGTGACCAGCTATTGTTTTTGCTTTCATTATGATTTTGTAGACCATTGTTTTCTCAAATGCTTTACCACTAATAATTAGCCAAGTTACACATTAATTGCTGTGCTCGTTTTATTAGTAATACACATACTACATGTATCATTCTTATTCTCTCTTTCTCTCTCTCTCTCTCTCTCTCAACTCATAACTCATGATCTAATTCTCTACCTGTACATGTAGTATGTTGTGAATTTTAATAAATATGCATGACAGAAAATGTGTTACATCATTTCATATTTTACACATCTACAATATTATGTGCATACAGTGTATATATCAAAATGTTAAAGAGAAGGCCGAGTTCTGATGAAGGGAAAATTACTAATAAACTTTCTACTCTTTTCATTCTTTTCAAGTGGAGAATATCGCAGTAGTCATAATTAGACCTAGACACATTTATGTCCCACTAAAAATGATTGCTCATGAAATGGTCTCATATTTCAAATACATGACTAGAAGTCAAAGAGTTTCTTCCAAACAACCCTTACTATCAATGCAATATATTGAACATTTCCAAAACAATGGAAATGTTAATTGGTGCAATACAGGATTACCCTGAATGAAGAAGTGAAATAAAAATAAAAATAAAAAATAAATAAATAAATACATACATATAACTACTAATCTATCAACATGACATGGGTGTGTGAACATGGTCATCTACTGTATGAAACTATTTGGATGATGAGATTGATGTAGGTGCACTCAGCCTCATCAAGAGCTGATAGCTCATATAATGAACAAACGAAAACGTGCATCATTTGTTCATTTGTTTTATAATATGTGTAAATTTCATAGATCCATGTAACTTGATTTTAAAAAAGACAATTTAAGATTGGTGTATGTCCAATTGTCCATGGAGAGGGTAAATACAGTCCTAACTTTAAAAATTAGCCTCCTAAAAAATACCTACATGTAAATGTCTTTCAAATTAGCCTCTTAATTTCTTTCATATGCCACCTTAAAAGAGCCTCTGTTCAATAAAGTGTAAATGTTCACGCATCACATCTACTAATTGGCTTTAATGAATGATATCTCTTTTTTTAATAGAGCAATTTGTTGACTTAAAATCACGTCTCTGGCAATAACAGTTAATTTGCCAACCTGCCTGTCTTTAAGAACATTCTCTATGTTCCATTTTCCATCTCCTCTCTCCATCTCGCATCTATCACCATCTTTGACCCTGGACTTCATCCTAAAAGATCATGCCTAGTCTGCGAACACAGACTCTATTTGACACCTACAGGTATAACAACTGTATAACAAACTTCAGTGACTTGAGTCAAGCCTAAACAAATTAGACAATAGGCACTGTCATATCTCAAACGAGTGTAGTCTAAATGGAGATAGTTCAGACCTCGTTACGGCTCATGTTCTTGAAAACTAGCAGACATCTGCTTTTAACGTTCTCTCCCTACAGTTCCCCTAAACTTGCAGGCACGGACCCCACAGGTCAGTTTTAATGCAAGTAACACAAGGTCTGAACTACACAGATTACAGGTTAGCAAATATGATACACCGAACATCTCTCAAATTTAATATAGTTAATTATCTGAAAAAAATTATAAATAGCGTCTCTGATTGCAGACTACTATTCCTTCTACAGATGCTCTATGTTCACCTTCAAGGATGACTCATCATCGTCAACCTCCCATCCAGGAATTATGCCTGTACAAATATTTACCCTTAAATCATCTTCACGGCTTCCCCATTATTTATCCCTTAAATCCAGAAAAATGAATAGAGCACGCACTTATACCAACAAACAATGCTCCTTCTCTAAGATCATTGATTTCCAGTCGCACATGTATGTATTGTACAGTGTAGTCATTGATGCAATATGATTTGTGTTTACTTGTCATATTACTGACTGCATGCTTTTATAAATGATGACCTCCATAACCCTGTCATTTAGTACAGTCAGGTCCATTGAATTCATATTTCATATTCATAGTGATGATGATGACTATGACGATGATGATGATTAATATTATTATTGTAATTAGTACTAGTAGCGTTATTTTACAAATTAAAATGTCCGATCACCAAAAAGGGCCACAGACTGGAGTGCCCTCTTTTGAAAAGTGGGCACTCCTTGGCCCTTTTAAATGGTGATTTAAAATAAAAGAAGCAGAAGCCCTATGCAATCACCAATCCCCAAATATGTTAAAATCCAATAGAACATCACAGTGAAAATTTCATGAAACTGCACAAACGATCATCTTGTTTCATAATCTTGTAAATCTTTTTTAAATCGCAAGTGATCATAAAGAATTTTTTTTGTCGAGCTTCTCCCTAAAATTGCCACAAAAAAGGTTCAAAGACAGAATCATCTATGGAAAGTATAAATCCGAGATGGGTAACCTCATATTCCAAACTAAAAAAAATACATCTACAGTATGTAAAAAGAAAAAATGATCATCTTGTATTTGCATAGTATCATGTTAACGGGACGACAATGTACAAGTCTATACACTATGAAAATGACACCCTGCCAAAAACTGTAACATTTTGAGCTCAAGAGGGCAGTTATCATATCTGTGTGAATGAGGGATTGATTTTTCAAGCAAAAGTCGAGTGTACATCTTGTATTAAAACCTTTCAACTATTGTACCTATACATGCATACATGTAATATTCAGCACAGAGTTGAACTGTACACAGTTTATATCAAGCACTGCTTTTGTATAGTCCTGTGCATGATGCATGCACGATCTTTTCGGTTTGACAGTGCTTATCAATAACTTTTGCCTTATCTGAGTTTGAATATATTACATGTACATGTACGTGTACCGGGTACATAAAGGCCTAGTGAAGAAGGAATGATGAAACAACCGTAAAAGATTATGTAGATACAAACTGAAAGAATGTTGGGCTTTAAAACTTTGTCAAATATACTGTATATGATATAAATGATCATTACCTCCTCCCCCCCCCCCCCAAAAAAAAAAAAAAAATGAAAAAAAAAATGATGTAACAAAAAAGTCTGTCTCAACAAAACTTGTAATGCTGTAGGTTTTAAAAATCTTGCTCCTACATGTATAGTTGAATCACATTTTAAAATCATTTCACTGAATATTCACTGTCTATATTAAACACTTAAACATATGTACATGCAGGACATATTCTGCATCACATACCATAAATGTAGTGCTTTAAAGGTAGTCAGAAAAATGTTTGAAATTAGCACGAATAAGATGGTTTAGGAAACAAGTGAAAGTTTCATATTGCACTATAAAGAAAACAGACAACTCTTCTTTTGTGAAGTGTGTGGGGGGAAATCTCATCTGGAACTACATGTACATGTACATTGTAATTACGGTAACTGTAATTATCATAACATTACTTTCATTATCTTTTTATTTAATTTAATTTTTTAATTTTAATAAAAAAAGTTGTGTGTATGTCAAAGCCTCTTTAATATGAATATTGAGTTAAATGCACTGTATGTACATGAGAACAGTACATGAACCTTTACGTATTAAAATAAATCTATACAAAATTAAAAAGCAGACTGACAGCCAGACTAATCAATAAGAATTAAGATGTATCAGGGACGTGATAGAGAAGGACTGGAATCAAGCCACTCTCCTTTGACCCCATGCTCCAAGCCGCCGAAAAGTTATGCGCTATAATCTGCAACTGCTGACCAGGTGGTGAGATAAAAGAGCTCATGAATTTCAGGATTTAGAATTCCTACATCAGAAAACGGTATCACAGCAACTGTTCGCTGTCCATTTTAATGGTTTCTAATCCATTGTTGAATGTGGAAAGAGTAGAACAAGCGAACACAAACTTGTGTAATTTCATCCTTTTTTAACTTCAAAAATACAAAAAACACGCAAAAACACGCATTAGCAAACTTAATGTTATTGAAGATTGTAAATCATAGATCAAATAACGGGACATTAAAACATGCACAAATTAGCGCATTATCCTAAACTATTGAGTTTTTATCAGGATGTAATTTTGCTTTTACCAACTCTGGCACACAAATTATAGGAAGGACAGAGTTCTAAATTTGGAAATGTGTTTGATGCACTATTCCCAATACAATCCCCACATAAAGTTTTTGATTTACACTCAAATTTTGCCGGTAATTTAATATTTTGTAATAAATGTAAAAATGGTGCCTGGCTTCCGAAAGTCCCCGCAGTGGAAGCGCGGTTCGGAGCATGGAACTTCAAAGCCAAGTGGAATGTTACACATCCCATTGTTACGCTTTAGAACTCATGAATGCTTTGAATAAATTACAAGGGTTTCACCGGCTTGATTCCAGTCCTTCTCTATCACGTCCCTGGATGTATGAAACCTGAACAATATTTTAATTAAATACAATTCACATGTTTAACATGATGTACATTCAGATTCACTGTATCTACATGTACATGTACAAGGGCCTTCCACTGCCATGATTGATTTTATATATTAAGGTCAGTCCTACCATGGACTCATGCAAGACTTCGCATTTAGTGGTATTACCCCTAATCTTCGTTATCAGAGGAAGAGGAGAAGGAAGAGAAGGAGGAAATGGCATAGGAAGAGGATGAAGAGAAGGAGAAGGAGGAGAAGGAGGAGAAGGAGAAAGAGAAGGAAAATAATAATAAGAAAATATCTAAGAAATGAGAAGAAAAGGAGGAAATAGAAGAATGAAGCAAGAGGAAAAGATCTAAGAAAGAAGAAGGGGAGGAGGGGAGGAAGGAGAAGAATGAAGAAAAAAGAAGAACAGATCTAAGAAAAGAAGAAGAGGAGGAAAAGGAGGAGGAAAAGGAGAAGAAGAAGAAGAACAGATCAAAGGCAGAAGAGGAGGAAGAAGAGGAAGAATAGGAAAACTAGAAATGCAATCGTGTCACAACGATGTGCGTGCAATGACGCCATGTTTTTACGTGTCAAACGAAAGAGCTTCTCTGGGACTATCCAGAGCAATTTGTACGAAGTCTATAGCTTCTGTGATATTGGAGATAGGTAGGGCGAAAGAAAGGCCTCAACAGTGACCTTGATGGGATGGTAGTGACTACGCATACGAAGTTTGAAAGAAATTGGGATAGGGGAAAGAACCTAGAAAGGGCTCGCAAGCACTGCGTGCAAAAACCAATGGGATTTGATGCATGTAATGCTACGGTCACAAAGGTTCGTACGAACGATAATTTCGTAAGAATCTACTGGTTTTCCATTGTCTTCCCGAGTTTCCATCGTCTGAAAATCGTTTGTACGGCGTTCGTAGCAGTTCGTAATGGCATTTGTGACCGAGGCTTTAGTCATTGCAATAAAGATCGTTCTGGGGGCCAAAAGCGTGAACCCGATATGCCCCATAGACAATGCGTGTAATGCATGGGCGGAAAACGTACAGGATCTGTATTATGACCGGAGTTTAATTGTTTTTTCTCTCTCTGTTTATGTCTCTTTATGGGCCGTATTTGGTATCATTCGAAAGAGAATTTCATGGTTGTTATTGTAAACCACTCCCTTTTTTTCTATGATAATCCTATCAAAACATGTGATGTAAAAGAGATTTATAGGACAAAATGGCGTCTTAAATGGCCCCCTTGACCAATTTTAAAATTCCGGCCATGAGGTGCCCTGCGTATTGGAACTCGGCATGTCACTGCAAATTTTAAAGGAAAAAAAAAGACGTTTAGGGGACGAAAAGCAGTCTGAAAAAATGACGTCATAGCCGATACGTGTTAGATTCGGGCGGAAACTCGGCGGAATTTGTGTAGTGACCTTTGTTCAAGTGCGATTTACTCACAATTTTCTGTATGAACATATACTATACTTGGTATCATTCGAAAGGGCACTTCATTGCGGTCAGTTTGACACAATTGACATATGCGCGCAACGTACTGCACGCATTAAAGGCGCTATTACGTAATGCATAGCAAATTCATCATTTTTGGCGATAACTTTGCGCTGACGTTATTAAATTTTACCAAACTTGGCAGACAGTTGTCACGTCTATGGATACATGTGTCTGCCAAATTTCATTGACGTACGTATAAAGATCGCCATTTAAGAGCAAGTTGAAGTTATTTCTCAATTTTCTTGAAAACTCCATATTTAGAGGGCATTTTTCGCAAAGTCGGTCAGTGTTAGGGTATATAATTTTGTATATGGCTGGAAAGGGCATATCTTCAAGTATCTAAATCCAAAAAAGGGTACGGGTCTGCCAAGCCATAATGAAGATACGGCCACAGAAAGAAATCCCATTCCCAGAACTTTAGAGGACGCTATTTATGTTTTGCATGGCCATTGGAGCGTGAAATTTGGCATGGCTATGTGCAATTATTAGATAAAAATTCTGTGAGATTTAAATACCAAACGGAATTTATATGAGAAAGTTATGGCAGTTTTAGATTATTTAGGGGTCCATTTTACAAGAATTTGAGAAATTTTTGACGGAGACGGTTTTTGATGTGAATTTTGAGTACGAAGATTGCATTTTGAAGGTCAAGTGATACGTCGCAGATAAAAGAACATCTCTTAGACTATCTACAGGAATTTGTTAGAAGTTTGTAGGATCTAGGATAGTGGAGATAGGAAGGAAAAAAGAAAAGCCTTAAAATGGACCAGAAACGGACAAAATGGCGCCTGGACGGTTATGCATGAGTGATTTCGAGAATAGAAGAATGTAGTGACCTTGATGAGATGTTAGAGACTATGCCTATGAAATTTGAAAAGAAACGGACATGAGGAAAGGGCATAATTAGTGATGACAAGCACTACGTGCAAAACGAATGGGATTTTCGGACGATAAGAAGAAGTAAGAATATTAATAACGTGAACGAAAACAAGGCAATGACGAAGGTCGTCATTGCAAAAAGGACAGATCTAATGCCTCAGTCACACCTTTGCGTATTTGGCTTGCGTATTACTGCATATTTATGGCAAGCCGTTTTAATATTTATCCCTATTTCTTGATATCAAAAATTCAATTCTTGATATCAAGAATTACCATTGCTTAACAACAAAAAATCATTTCTTGGTAACAAGAAATGTACATTAAATCTGGATTTTGTTAGAACTCGGAAATCAGCCAATGACATTCCATGACACACATTTCCCCTGCTCACGTTCTTGCAATTTAGAGTAATTAACTTGCGTCATTCCGCAGGAAGGGGGTGTAAGGCGGTGATATGTACATATTACTCAGAACTTAAGTGAAGCAAACTATTGTGTAAACACAAACAAATCAAATGTGGGAATAATAAGGCAATGTCATGAAGAAAGGTTAAAGGGAGCTTAAACGTTTAACGTTTGGAGACAAATCTGAGACCTGTATGTATTGCCTTAATTTCTTCCAGTATGCCAGTGTGGAACAATATGCAATGGAAAAGATGTTTTGTAAACCCTTGTCTTCGGTCCTCCTAATTGGGACTAATTAACTTACATCATAACAGAGGCCCGGAAGGAGGAGTACAACTGTAAGCCTGTATTGGGGTTATTAGTGTACACAGCTACAGTACATGTATATCAGTTTGGGATTCAATTGCTAACAATTTAAAATACAAATCAAATAAAACCAAATTAAATCACTTTTGTCCACTATAACAACAACGCATATAAAGTTAATGGCAAATCATTTTTGCACCGGTAAATAAAAATGGCAGGATCATAAAAAGCACAGAAAGGCTTGTAAGAAATGACCTTGTAACAGATACATTTAAAAAAACAAGTAAGCAATATTTAGGGTGCGTTTAATCGACACTTTTTCACCCTAGAATCACGGTTTCTAAAGACGTTTAGTTTAAAACGTAATGCGTTCAAGCGATTTTTTCGTCGGTCGTAAAAATAAACGTGTTTGAAAACACAAACATGAAACGCTGAAAAAGATGCGTTTTGTATCATGATTCAAAAGAATCACGGTCGCTAAAATTCGATTGAACGGACGGAGTTCTCAATCATGATTGTATGACGAAGCCTCTTCCGGTTTGGGAAAAACCGCGCGCCCGCTTTGCATGCAATTTGCGTTCTCTATACCATCGTGGCCTGTTCCGTTATGTTATTCCTTGTTTTTCCTTCTATCATTTTCTCTTTCTGTCTTTCCTTATGTTATTCTTTGTTTCTTCCTTCTATTCTTATGTTATTCTTTGTTTTTTTTCTTCTATCACCTTTTCTTATGTTATTCTTTGTTTTTATCATTCTATCACTTTCTCTTATGTTATTCTTTGTTTTAATCATTCTGTTACTTTCTCTTTCTATCTTTCCTTATGTTATTCTTTGATTCTTCCTTCTTTCACCTTCTCTTATGTTATTCTTTGTTTTAATCATTCTATCACTTTCTCTTTCTGTTCTTCCTTATGTCATTCTTTGTTCCTTCCTTTTTTCACATTCTCTTTCTGTCTTTCCTTATGTTATTCTTTGTTTCTTCCTTCTATGTTTATGTTATTCTTTATTTTTTCCTTCTATTACCTTTTCTTTTGTTATTCTTTGTTTCTTCCTTCTATTCTTATGTTATGCTTTGTTTTTTCCTTCTATCACCTTTTATGTAATTCTTTGTTTTAAGCATTCTATCACTCTCTCTTTCTGTCTTTCCTTATGTTATTCTTCGATTCTTCCTTCTTTCACCTTCTCTTATGTTATTCTTTGTTTTAATCATTCTATCGACTTTATCTTTCTGTCTTTCCTTATGTTATTCTTTGTTTCTTCCTTCTATCACCTTCTCATTCTTTGTCTTATTATTGCGATCTATGCTCAAAACAGCAGTCGACAGTCGGCCGTAAACAATTCCAGAAAGCGCGCGCCGAAGTTCCTAGGCCATACTGCGCAGTGTGATGGACAGTGGTTTGGCTCGCAATGAGCTAGAATCAGCGTTGATGAAAAATCGCTTGAACGCAAACCGCAGTGACCTTGCTTTTTGTAACGGCGTTTTGAATTGTGATTCATGTTTGTGATTCTAGCTTCGAAAATTCGATTGAACGCACCCTTATACACATATGTTAACATTAAGAAGAGATACAAATGTAGGAAGAGAAGAGAAGGAAACATTTAAAACAAAATTAGTACATTATTACATATTGTGATTCATGTCCTTTAAAGGGATACATGTACATGTATATCTTTTAAACAGTCATTTACTAAACTTTACAAGTACGGTTTATCATTCAACTTCTAAAAGAAATATTTTTAATCATATGTTTAATTCATCAAATTTGACAAAGTGGAGTCTATGCTATTATCACAAAGAAATCTGGATATTCAAGAAAATTGTACAGTAGTCAATGTACTTGATTGTACCTTTAATATAGGCCTACTGTAGTACGTTAGATGATCTTGTTGATTGAAAATGGAAGGAAAAGTGCCATCTGATGCTGCACTTCTCTGCTACTCATCTACTAGGGTTACACTATACACTTCCTTTGCATATTTCTATATCCCTAAAATAAAATGGTATGGACTATGGATAGGGCTATAGATTTCGTAGTCTACATGTCAGGAAAAACATACACAGGAGGGACGAGTGATCAAAAGCTCAAAAAGTGCTCTAGTAAAATTTAAAAAGAGCTCTGGCAGTGAATATGCATTTAATATACATGTATAGCACTTTGTAGAAAACTTCATAACTTTGGGAGTCCAGACTTAATAGATATGTTGAGCCCTGCATACAATGTACAGGGGGTGTACATTAAAAAAGTAAGACATTGGCAGATAAACATGCCCCCTTTATTAAACAGCAAAACCGAATCTAAAATTAAAAAAAAATGTTTTGTTCATGTGCCCCCCATACTGTATCTCCATAATTTGATAACCCTTTCCTCTACAAATCCAAATCTCTTTGGGAGATTTCCAAGGAAAATGATACATGATACATGGACATGATAGCAGGCTTACATGTGTGTAATATACACCAATATAATAACAGCCCTACAATATGATTGACAGAAGCTGGTGGCTGCTAACTACTACTAGCCAACTGCTGCTAAAATTAAAATACAATTTTACCGGTATGTTCTATTCATTTGTCTGTGAATGTTGATATCAATTCAATATGAATATGAATCAAATGTATTAAAGCTACTTAAAGCAGTTAATTTGCTTGTTTTTATATCTATTGTAATGATTTATCATTGAAATGTCTTGATTCCTGTACATTCTTTTAATGATTTTGTACAGTGCGTCCCAGAAAAAACGAAACCGAGAAGTATCGATGTTCTATCATAACTTAATCACAACTATGATTAATGAATGATACATATTTGGAAAGCTTAGAGTCTCGTCTTTCATGTGATGCTACTCAGATGATGCATATTTCACGCATGAGTGATTAAAAGCAATTTGAAGGAAGGAAACCAAAAAGACATTTGGCGGGCGGTATCTGAATTTCGAAGAAAAATTCACACTTCTAGAAAGTTGAGTTTCTGCCCTTTCATATGACACATCAATCAGGAAAAATGAGCGAGGAATGACAAAGTTCTGTTTGTTTAAAGTAGTGCTTGCATTTCCATAATTTTATTAAACGACTTCGTTTTCACTGGCTGCCTGCCGTATCAATAAACGAAATTAACAAAAGACTTAACTCCGTTTCGTTGACAATCAGCCGTAGACGAGAGTCTTCATGCATGGCTGATTGTCAACGAAACGGAGTTAAGTCTTTTGTCAAATCTGCTTTTTGCTACGGCAGGCACCCAGTGAAAACGAATTCGTTTCAAATACTACTAAATGTTCATACCACTGCTCTTGCCGCTATCCTTGATTATTTAACCACTGTACCCACAACTGCAATATTGTAACATGGAGAACTGTTGTATAATATGTTGACATATAATTATGTTTATACATTTTTTCTTTTTTTTTTGGTTGAAATTATGTTCATTAACTGTTTTTTAATTATGATATTTAGGCAGTAGTAACATGACACGTTTAAACAATTTTTAACTAAACGTTCTGTAAGTCTAGAATTGCCTTGCACAAGTACATGGACTTTGCAAACAGCATATAAATCAAGCTGTTCTCTTTTGTAATATATATTTATAACAATTGGATAATTCAGAGAACTTTCCATTCTAAGATACATCTATCTTCCATTCCATTAAAAAATCTGCTGTGATGAGATAATATACAACAATCAATCATTGGTAATACAGTCAAATTCATTACCAGTAATCTCTATGCTAAACCCACTACGAATAGATCAGGCCTCATTAAGTTACGCGGAAATTGATGCGTCGCGAACGTCCTGGCTCCGCCGGCACGGAACATTGATCAGATTCGGGGACATATCGTCAGCGAAACCAAATATTTTTGTTGTTACCAGCAAAATGTCGCAGCACTTGTAACCCAACCCTGGGCCCCATCCTCAGCTGTGGCAAGGCGATTCTAATGACAAAATATGTTCATGATTGTCCATTGATGAAAGACTGGAAAAAGCCTTGCTGTGAGAGTAAATGCTACAAGGGTCACTGTGTGAAATGTTGATGAGAAAGGGACACAGTCTGGATTGTACAAGTAGTATTTTTGGAAAGCTCTGTTATTGTACATGTACATGTACAGTATGCCTACATGTACGTTCAATGTCTCGGCTATAGACTTCACAATCTGAAACAAAGTAGAGCATGTCTTCCCCATCTGCCGTAATATGCATACATCAGCCTTTTCACACACAGCTAAAATTCATCATATCTAGAGATGATTAGAATCATCGTAAAGTTTTAAACATGTTTATAGACAAAATTTTCCAGTGTGAACATCCTTTATACGATGTTGGGATAGATACGAAGTCGCGATCCATACGCCCCTAAAAGCAGGCTGCAGATACGAAGTTCGTATCTAGTGAGCTTGACATTTTGTGTGTGAAAGGTTATTCGTGTTTAAACGTGTTTCAGACGTGTTTAAACTGGATGGAGCGTGCGCTTAGATTGATATGCCATGACCTTCAATGCGCAATGGCACTAATGCGCATTTTACGAGCAGTAGTTAATCACGAAACGATTAATGATCGCACCTAAATTTCTGTGTGTGAAAGGCTTGTGATTAGTTTAAACACGTTCGAAACACGTTTATACTAGTCATGTTTATAGAATTTTAGCTGTGTGTGAAAAGGCTGCATGTAATGTACAATGTACTGTACATCTACTGAAAGTCACTATTAAAGAAGGGTATTATTACATGAATGTCATCAAACATTGGACTTAATGACTTTCTGGTTCTCATAAGGCGACGTATCCCTGGATTTCATGTCTGTGTATTCATACGTGTAAAAATATATACAAACATACAGGTGTACAATGTACATATTTCTGTATATATTTATTATATACATAAAACATATGTGTATAGCACTACAGAATTACATGAACTCAGTCCAATCTTAGACCCCTGTTACACATACGTCTGAAAGTGGACTGAGGCCGGCCCTGGAGGCGGCTCAACGTATGTGTAACACCAACTTTTTTTGAAAAGCCGGACTGAGGCCAGGTGGACTCAGTCCACCTCTGGATGTGGTTTGAGGCCGGCCTCAGTCCCGCAATCAGTAGGTGTAACACCAAAGTGGACTCGGGGCCGGCTTATAAGCAGAAGTGACGTGACCTGTCATCATAATCAACATATACATCGGGCGCCCTTTGCCATCTTCTCTTATGTTATTCTTTGTTTTTATCATTCTATCACTTTCTCTTTCCGTCTTTCCTTACGTTATTCTTTGTTTTTATCATTCTATCACTTTTTCTTTCTGTCTTTCCTTATGTTATTCTTTGATTTTATCATTCTATCACTTTCTCTTTCCGTCTTTCCTTATGTTATTCTTTGTTTTTATCATTCTATCACTTTCTCTTTCTGTATTTCCTTATGTTATTCTTTGTTTTTATCATTACTATCTCTTTCCGTCTTTCCTTATGTTATTCTTTGTTTTTATCATTCTATCACTTTCTCTTTCTGTCTTTCCTTATTTTATTCTTTGTTTTTATCATTCTATCACTTTCTCTTTGTCTTTCCTGATGTTATTCTTTGTTTTTATCATTATATCACTATCTCTTTCCGTCTTTCCTTATGTTATTCTTCGTTTTTATCATTCTATCACTTTCTCTTTCTGTCTTTCCTTATGTTATTCTTTGTTTTTATCATTCTGTCACTTTCTCTTTCTGTCTTTCCTTATGTTATTCTTTGTTTTTAACATTCTATCCCTTTCTCTTTCTGTCTTTCCTTATGTTATTCTTTGTTTTTATCATTCTATCACTTTCTCTTTCTGTCTTTCCTTATGTTATTCTTTGTTTTTAACATTCTATCCCTTTCTCTTTCTGTCTTTCCTTATGTTATTCTTTGTTTTTATCATTCTATCACTTTTTTCTTTCTGTCTTTCCTTATGTTATTCTTCGTTTTTAACATTCTATCCCTTTCTCTTTCTGTCTTTCCTTATGTTATTCTTTGTTTTTAACATTCTATCCCTTTCTCTTTCTGTCTTTCCTCAAGTTATTTTTTGTTTTTTATCATTCTATCCCTTTCTCTTACAGTATGCTATTCTTAGTTTTTATCATTCTATCACTTTCTCTTTCTGTCTTTCTGGAGTCCGCCCCAACGTCAGCTCGTGAAAAGGTGACGTGAGGCCGGCCTGCAGTATGTGTAGACGCAAAATTGCGGGCCCGAGATCATGTGTAACAGGGGTTTGATGATCTCGAGGCGGCTTCAAATTGCAGACGTGAGGCCGCCTCCGGGGCCCGCTCTTAAAGCCGACGCATGTGTAACAGGGGTCTTATTTCTGATTTCTGTAAATCTTCAGTGTCAAAATGAAGGCATTGCCTCTACATGTACACGCAAAATTGCGGGCCCGAGATCATGTGTAACAGGGGTTTGATGATCTCGAGGCGGCTTCAAATTGCAGACGTGAGGCCGCCTCCGGGGCCCGCTCTTAAAGCCGACGCATGTGTAACAGGGGTCTTATTTCTGATTTCTGTAAATCTTCAGTGTCAAAATGAAGGCATTGCCTCTACATGTACACTATTCATCAATTTCTTTGTAGATGCAATTTACATGTTCATCATACAAGAGTCTAAGAGCATTTATCACAATGTTATATACATGCAGGGAGATACATGTACATGTACCCCATTTTATTGTTCTGGCTCTTTGTCAAATACACTAATCTTTCATATCTCACCATCCTTCGTTTTCATCTGAAACAAGGATGAATCATTGTCATGTTGCCCATCCCCACATCTTTTCAAACGACTGCTCTTCCTGAATAATTGAGTGCTTCCACTCGAAAAGCACTTTTTATAATACCGGTAGATAAAACACGCAAATAGTGTGATCAAGGCTTCGCTAGGCGTAAAAAGAGTGCTTCTCGAGGCTTTCTAGAAATAAACTGATCAATACTGCGATAGGCCTCATCATATAATGAAGCTACAATGTACCAATCAATTTGATTTCCCTTGTTAATCAAGCACGATGTACTGACTGCAAAATGTGTGTAACATTTGCCAAGTTTGGATGGTACACACGGATGCAAGCCTAGATAATTAATTGAAAGATTCACCCATGTTCACACGAAGAAAAATATATTATTTTTTGTGTGATAACTGATATGCTAAAGAAATCAAACTTGTCTTGTGTAAACTTACCCCCCCCCCCCCCCCGAAAAAGTCTAAGAACAAGTTTTATAGCCTACACAACAAGGTTTGAGCACCATTTTATATTGTATGTACATGTATATTGTACAGGGTATGAAGGGAGAAGAAGAAAAGAAAGATTAATTCACCATGCAAACATACATGTACACAATGTAATTGCACACACCTTCCCTAACCTCACAGCTTTCTATACAAAGTAATTTATCTGGTTACGGCCAGTTAGACAAATCAGCATATAGTATGCACTCATCTACACCTGTACATGCACAGAAACCCTGATCTGCATAACACTACATCAATCTGCAACGATCTCTTTAACAACTTACCGGTACACTTAATACAGTGTACAAAAGTAAATTTTACAAATTACAACTTAAATTTTTATTTTGGACGATATTCATCCCCTTTTGCTACAATCACTACTCTCATACAGAGTTCATGATCTTTTTTCTGTCCATGTTTCTCTAAGCGGTGTTTCTCTAAACGGTGTTCCTCTTGTGTGAATGGGCCATGAATATTGCATGCCACCTTCTCCAGTCAATAGTGAGTTGTGTCCTTGTCTGCAACAGAGGTTGAGATACTAAATTATGTATGGGCATGCAGTCCTACAGTACATGTACATTGCTGTAGCCAATGTTCAATTACAATCACAATTTCAATTTCTTTCTTTATTCATATTGAGTTCATCGATTAGACAAAGAGGATTGTTCTCAAAATACATATTGTAGGACATAATGCGTTACCATCAAATGAAAATGTTGGTTTAATGTACCGGTACTTGAAATTTAGATAGAGATGATCTCTTGGACCTAAAATGTTAGAAGGTTTTACAGCTTTTTAGTTGGATAAGCCTGGGGCAGAGTTATTGTAAAAACTATAAACTATAAAGTTCGGCCAACTTGGTTTCAATTGGTTTAAATACCAGTAGAGTGTATGTACATATTTGTGTTTTAAGCTTGCCTAACAAAGCAGTATTTACTATATTGTGCCCAACTTGAACTGGGTTGCCCAAACTCCCCTAATCAATGGCACTGGCTAGGGCCACACGCCACACCTACAAAACTATTTGTTGTTGCTCATTTTGTGAATAGCAACATTTGTCACCATAGCAACCAATTGTGTTATGCTCATAGAGTCATCATTTTGGTTCAGCTCAAATGAAATTGAAAGGCTGTGCATAAGCATGTAATGAGGTACTCGAGTACATGCCCAGGCTTACAGGCGGATAGTGGAGTACTCAGCCGCCATGTTTGTTTGTTGTTTGTTTGTTGTTGTTGTTTTTTGTTTTTGTTTACAAAAGGAAGGGTGTGGGGGTAACGCTGCCCCTTTAAAAAAATACATGTACATGTAGGCACTTTCACATTGCCTTCTGAGAGCCAGAATGATATACAGTGTTAACACCTTTTATGCTGATTAGACAACATGACAAGATAAAAACTACCACTATTTAATAAACAAAGTACCGGTACTGCAGTTCAATAAATATATCTCTCATTTGTCATTCTCAACAGCAGGCTTGTAGGAGTTCCACCCACAGCCCGGTAAATGTACAACTACAATGTCATACAAGTACAAAACAAGGTTAGGCCAGTCTCTGTTGAGTAATTAAGTTACAACCGAGCGGATTACTTAGTCCCATGGAATGTATTTATTGTCATGGTATTAAATACCTTTCAGTCACTCTTATGATTCACTGCCCCTAAACAAAGAAAGTGGGCTACTTATTGATCAACAAATGTGGCTTTAGTGGTCTTTGATGACAAATCTTTGACATTCTACTTACTTTATTTTCAATGCTTTTGTTTGGTATAAAAGTACTTTATTTGCTTTCCTCCATATCACCAACAATAATTACTTTGTAGTTTGGATTGTTGACACAATTACACATTTTGAACTTCCGGTAAACTTGTACTTGTATGCATTTGTATGTCAGGCGGAAATTCACCAAGTTCTTGTCCATCTTTGACATCCTATTTGCTTTTAAAAATTCCATAATTAACTTTTGCATAAAACTCTTTTGATTTGTTTTCCTCCCATATTATCAACTTAAAAATAATTCCTTCAAAGTTTGGTATATATTTACACAATTACAAATGTTGTATGTATCCACCGTTACTCCGAACCTGAAGTAATAAACTATGTGGCAGGAATCACTATATTTATATTAGTGCTGTAACATCACGGATATCTCCAATTCCGTTTAACCGCCAGTCAAAACCGGACGGTTTTCGGTTAAACGATTTAAAAAAAAAAAAAAAAAAAAAAAAAAAAAAAAAAAATCATTTTTTTTTTTTTTTTTTTTTTTTTTTTACCGACTCTGTCGGCAACTTTCATTTAACTGCGAGGTGCATTTAAAGGGGCCGATTTGTGCTTGTGCACTTGTCACAAATATTAGTAACAATGTTGTTTTTAGAAGAATGTGTAAGATCATTAATGTAAATTAAAAACAGTAGAGGACCTAGGACAGAACCTTGTGTAAAAGTTGGATGAATTATTATTATAAACTACATATTGAGATGATGAGATCTATTACAAAGATTACTTTCAAACCAAGATGACAGACAAATTGGAGTGTTGTTCTAGTTTTGGAGTGGTGAGTCAACACACAGATTACTGAGCTGGGAGACATTGCCAGGCATAGTGCCAGGTGGAGGGGCATAAATCGAAACTTCAAAAAAAAAAAAAAAAAAAAAAATATTATAAAAAAAAAAAAAAAAAAAAAAAATATTAAAAAAAAAAAAAAAAAAAAAAAAAATCGGGAAAACGAAACCGTCCAATTGAAAACGGAATCCGCCATGGGCGGTCGGATACCGGACGGTTAAACGTTTGACTACAGCACTAATTTATATCCACAGCATCACAAACATAGTGCGTACATGTGTATGACGAACAATAGCATATTGTACAAGTTTCTCAGAACATTAGAACATTATTGTAAAGTACTTGAACACGTTCAGGTACCACACTTAGTTCATTTTTTTCTTCTCAATCGGCATGTATTTTTCAATTACTGTGAGGTTGTGAATTATTCATTGTGTACATGGTGAGTCACACATTCGTGCAAATGTATTTCCCTCCAATAGTATTAATCAATTTAAGTCTAAATATATTTTACAGACAAATGAACATGTTTCACTGGTTCAATGGATTTAATGACCACCAATTCAAGAGAAAAAATAACAATTTCAATGTGAGTAGGTATACTTTACAAGATCAGAAACCTAGACACCAACACCACGTTATTTCCTCTACTTTGTATAATACATGTACTCAGATCAAATAACATTTTTTTATTTGATAGATAAATCATACAAGTATGTAAATAGCTATAAACATCCTGTTGGTTTCCATTTTCCACTTCAATGAAGCATTGTAAGATAATATGTTTGTGTTACGATAAACTTCCAAAAACCAAGGTTTGACAAAACAAGATAATACATGTATATACATGTACATGTAATTCAAATGACCACTGGAATGCTTGAATATTTGAACAGTAAAAGCTTGTTGCAAACATAAAAGTTTATATCACTTCCAATAATGATTTATATGCATTCAATACGAGTATACATACAAAACCCATGAGCTGAATGAAAGTTGAAAGATACCGGTAGGCAACTACAATGTACTGTAGTGTGAACATGAAGCAGCTCCAACTGAGATAGACATGCTTTTTTTTTGTTTTTTCATTTGAGAAAAAATTATAATTTGTTTCCATGAACTGTGAATTTTGAAATCCTTTAATTTGACATTGCATACCCTTTGGATCTAAATTAAACTCCTTTATCTTTTCTCATCTCTTGTAAAGACGAAGTCTTGTAAATTTTGAAAATGTGTTGTTTGGAAGCAGAGATGGGCTGGTTGAAAGTTGAAAGACAAGCAAATATAGTGTAAACATGAGGCAGATCTCACTGAGATACACATGCTTTTTTTTTTAATTACCGGTAATTTGTTTCCAAGAACTGTGAATTTTGAAATCCTTTCATTTGACATTGCACATACAGTGTATACCCTTTGGATCTAAATTAAACTCCTTCATCTTTTCTCATCTCTTGTGAGACTTTAAAGATGAATTCATGTACATTTTGAAAATGTGTTGTTTGGAAGCGGAGATGGGCTGGCTGGTTGAAAGACAAGCAACTAGTGTGAACATGAAGCAGGTCCAGCTGAGATACACATGGGTTATACATGTGTTTAGTTATACATATTTTATGCTAGAAAGGTGTGTACAAATTGGGGAGGGCCATAATCGAACCTTGCTGTGTTCACACATCTCCAACTTTCAGGGATTCAGGCCCGCAGGGTAAATAATAATATTTTTACATATACAGGTATGATTTTAAAAGCAAATGAAAGTTGTTGGCAAAGCTTACTATGAAATCGTTTAAAATGTCAAAGTCTTGTTCTTGTAGTAGGCTACTGCACGCTTAAAAATGAAGTGTTGAATAGAGCTCTTTCAAAAGTGCTGAAAAGGGAAAACGCTACTTTACCCGTTTCAAAGGTAGGAAAATGGCTACGTACGAGTCGCGCATGGTGAAAGTGTTGATTTGACTTTATAGCAATCTTGCTGGGTTAACAATTTCAAAAGTGTTGGGTCACATAAACAATTTGATTGGTCCAAGCTTTCAGTGACGTCAGCATCATAGCGCGTCGTCCACGGCGTCACCTGAGCTCATCGCCAACCTTTACGTGCGATGTCTTGATTTTATTAGTTCAAAATCATTCTACATCTTCCAGAAACAGGTAAGCCATACTTCATCCTTTGAAAATCTATTTCACTGATAATTAAAGACAATTTTTATTCGGAAATTGGTAATATATTTCGGTAAAAGAAGTCACAAACAGGACATTTCTGGATGTTTTCTTCAGCTATAAAAGCTATACGGCGGGTCTGTGCTATATTGCCATTGCATTCAAAGTACTGTATGGAAGTGTATTGTATTACCGCCTAGACCTAACACAGGTCCATAATTACCGGACAAGTTTTCTTTTATGTCACCTACATCATTGAAAATCAATTAATATTCACTGCCAAATACATTTGTCTATTCCAGAAATCTTCATTATAAAAAACATACCTGTTATTTTCTTAATATTTATCAAAATTTGACGAAAAATAGATTCAAAACGTACGACCCTTGCAAATATATTTTTTCAAAATTGCGAACAAATTTATGTTGTATTACCGAACGTGTGATCTCTACATGGCCAGCCGGGTGCGAATGCGCGCGCGCAACTCCCTGTGTGTATGTATAGCGTGAATGTATGTAGATTTTGCTACTCGTACTGTGCATCTCAGTGATCGTGCGCGCAAATTTGTCGGGTCCCGCAATACAATACATGCCTATAGGGTCTATACATGGGGACATGTGTCAGCGCAACAGCAATGTTCATATCCTACTAACACAAGACTATTGGTTCATATCTAACTTAGATTTGGTAGAACTTTATTTTCATGATGATCTCTAAATGCAAAAGGGTCGTCCAGTATAAGTATTAATCACTGGCAGCTGGTCAGGAGAACTTAGACTAGACTAGTAAAATTCTGCAGCGGTTAATTAGCCTTCTTAAAATTAATATCGTGTATCATACTCGTAGTTGGTAGTCCGGGACCAGGGGAGTCTTGCATAAAAGATGTGATTAAATGCAACTATTAAAAATCAAACGCAACTTCTAAATAGATCTAGTCTAGAATCAAGTTGCGTTGATTTTCTTTAGACCTAGTTGCGTTTACTATTTAGATCTAATTGCAACTTATATGCAAGACCCCCCAGATCATGGTCCATGGATTAAAAAGATACGTGACCCAATTAAATTTTGGGGCAGGTGATTGTTGACAAAATCGAGGGAATTAAGATTGCATGCCTTTTGAGTCGTCGTGATTAGATCTAGACTAGATCTAGGTCTAGCTGTAGAACTACCGCTAGAACTTAGAATAGAAGATGGGCCGATGGTAAATCGATTCCATCTCTCTCCGGGCTCTTTTATATGGAGGGAAAATATTAACCGTTTACAATTTTTATGATAGATTTTATGATAACTTTTTCATTCTAAAAGTTTCAAATTGAAATGAATTAATAAATAAATCCAAACTGTCTGCAACACTTTTTATTGTATTGTAGTAATATCCCTATTGTAATTGACCCTTTTCAATGGATGTATAATTTCATGCCTTTCTCCAGAGGCATGTAATTTACATCCATAGCCCATTGAATTCCGCAGGTGTGTGCTGTCAATTTCTTAATTAGCTATTCATGACGTACTGGTACATAGTTGCTTCCATAGACTTCTGTTGTAAAGCAAAATTAACACATGTACAGGCAAGTCAAAATTTGCCCATTTTCAAAATCTCCTTTGAAAATAATCTATTATAATAATAACTGAAAAATTAAAAGGAGATATGGAATTAATTTAAAGCCATGCTATCTGCATTAAAAATATGAACATTACCAGAACCTTAGGTAAAAAGTTAATTATTGTACATTCAAAATGTGTCAAATGTTTTTTTGTTTTTTTACACCTAGTACAATATTTAATAAGACACTAGGGTCTACACACTTCAGGAAATGAGAGAGGGAGCGAGAGAAATTGTAAACTTTTATTTACCCCGTTAGAATTTAATGAATCTACCAGTACCATAAATGTAGCAGTGATGAGTTGGCCCATATACAGAATTATGAGATATCAACAACCAGAAATTTATGTTTGAAAGTATAAGGCCGCGTGAAGGCCAGCTAGCCCTGTTGTAAACTTTGGGAGTTTTTCTCAGATCATCTTCATTATTTTTGTTTGGTTTCTTATTGCCACAGGAATGGAGATGGGCAAAATGTAATGGGACGTCATGAAGCAGCAACTGCATGAATACCCGTGTCATGGACCTTTCATGTAAATGTTTTGCATGTAATCTAATTATACATGGGCTTCCAAAGCTGTTTTCTCATTTACATGCTGCTCATGCATTGTATGATGGACCAGGGCTGATTTTGCAGTGTGGTCAGGGAGGATGTCCACAATCTTTCTTCTCATTCAATTCATTTAGAAGACATTTACTGAGTTCCCATGACCTGCGTACTGTACATAATGACATTGAAAGAAATCAATGTGCGAGAAATATCAATGAAGATGAGGACTTGCATGTGGAGGCAGAAGTGTTTGGTGAAAACCCTGACGTACATGTAGAAGAGAATAGAGCTACTGAAAATGATGGAGATATATGTGATGGGGAGTCTCTTAAGAAAAGGGCAGCACTTGTAATTACAGCTTTGCTCTCACAGCCTAACTTGACTCATTCTACCATTGAAAGAGTGATACATCAATCATCTTCATTAGTTGACAGCATTGTATCAAATTTAGAATGTAAAACAAAACAATTTGTTGAACAGTTGGGTGTGGATCAAAATTCATCTGCTTACCTTGAATTGTTTGCCGCTTTTGGTGAAGCTAAAAAACCATTCTCTGGCTTGGAATCCCGGTATCAACAAGAGCAATATTTTGAGAATGAACTTGGATTAAATAAACCCAGGTCTGTTGTGCTTGGAAACCGATTTGATGTATTAACTGACAAAGAAACTGGACTTGTCAAACAAGTGCTAGTTCAAGATACATTTCAGTATGTTTCAGTGAAGAAAACTCTAGGAACAGTCCTGAGCAATCCTGTAATACTTGCAGAGGTCAATGCTACTTCTCCTTCTACAGACGGTGTCAAGAGACGTTACTGTGATGGTGCACAGTTCAAAGACCATCCTCTCTTCACTGTTTGTCCTAATGCTTTGCAAATCGCGTTATTCTTTGATGAATATGAGGTCACAAATCCCATTGGAGCCAAGCGTGGAATTCACAAACTCGGGGCCTTGTATTATACTCTGCAGAATATCCATCCAAGGTTGAATGCTACTCTGCCAAACATCCATCTATTGAGTTTGTTTCACAGTTTGGATCTTGCAAAGTATGGATTTGAACTCATCTTACAACCATTCATGTCTGAATTAGCTGAATTAGAATCTGAACATGGTATGGATATAGGACTTGCTGATGGAACAGTAGTGCAAAAGAGAGGGACGCTAATCCAAGTTCCAGCAGATAATTTGGGTGCCAACACATTGGGTGGATTTGTAGAAAGCTTTTCGGCAAACTATCCTTGTCGTACTTGTGTAACATCTAAAAATGACATGCAAACCCGGTTTCTTGATGAACAGTGTGAAAAGAGAAATGTAACAAACTATGAAATGCATGTACATTCGGCTTTGATAAATCCTCAGTCAGTTTCAGAGCATGGAGTAAAAAAAGCCAGTGTGTTAAATGAGTCAAGGTACTTCCATATCACTAGAGGCTTTTCGCCTGATATCATGCATGATATTCTTGAAGGAGTGGGAAAAAGGGAGTGCAAGTTAGTCCTTCATCACATAGTCTCTGAAGAAAAACTAATCTCACTTGTCTGCTTGAATGAAAGAATATCAACCTTTTCTTATGGCTTTGCTGATGTAAAGAATAAGCCATCTGTCATCAGTCCAAACACACTGCAGAATCAAGACAGCAGTTTCAAAAACAGTGCATCCCAAATGTGGTGCCTTCTACGGATCCTGCCTATTCTACTAGGTGATAAAGTTCCTAGAGGTAATCAACACTGGGAGTTATTTCTCTTGCTGAGAAGAATCATGGATATTGCATTTGCAAGGGAAATTACAGAAACAATGATCGCACATCTCAGAATCTACATTGAAGATCATCACAGTTTGTTAAGAAAACTATTTCCAACACTAAGACTCACCCCAAAGCATCATTTCATTGTGCATTACCCATACATGATGGAGCAGATTGGTCCTCTTATGAATTGCTGGTGCATGCGTTATGAAGGAAAACATAACATTGGGAAGTGTCTTGCAAATGTTGTATGTAACTTCAAGGACATTGCAAAAACTGTTGCAGACAGAAATCAAATCCGGCAGTGCCATAGCTGGTACACAGGAGGAGTTGTACAGCAGCCGGTCGTGCACCATGTTCACAGAGAATCTTTGCAGGAAGCTGAGGGACGTGCTGTACTTCAGCAGAAATTCACAAGCCTGAGTGAAAATGATGAAATAATTGTGACAAGGAAGGTGTCTGTAGGTGGTACAGAGTATCGACCAGGAATGACAGTTATTGTTGGTGAGATGAATGCTATGCCAACATTTGGACAAGTGAAATCAATGTACTGCATAGGCAACAACATTTACTTGTTTGGAACACTCTGGACCACAGTAGGATTTGATGATCATTTCTATGCCTATGAAGTTTCAGCACAGTTCCCTGAAGAGTATTTCCTTCTTCAGCAAGAAGAGTTGAAGGACTATCATCCACTTCAGGCCTGCAGCTCCTATGCGCTGCATGATGAAGGGTGCTCATATGTGGTGCTGAGAAATGCCATTGTCATGTCAGGTTATTATCTAGAAGTTGTTTTCTTACATTGTAGAATGATCACTTTTTTTTCTTTCTCACAAAGATCACTAAAAATATATGGCAATATTTAATGTATTCAAATTACATGTTTGTGAACATGTAATTTAGAATTTTAGATGCATCACAGTGTTTGTCCAAGGCTTGCATGCCCAACATACCTGTAGCTTCTTGAATGCTTGTAAATCAAATGAGGATACACTGTATTAATCTTAAAGGAATGCTGTAAAAATGTTTCTAGTTATGCCAAACTGAACTACATGTAAGATAGGTATCAGTTTTTCTAAACTGCATGTGAAAGTTTTGTGTCAAACTTTTAACATGGGCAGCGTACAGTTGAGAATATAACAATAAGCTGTGGGGGGGGGGGGGGTGAGACGCAGCAGACGCCCATTGTTTGTGAACAAATAATTTGGCCTATTCTTGGCTATGCAGTAAACACTATACAGAAACAATACTGAGATGTGCTTATTTGTGCTTATAAAAATAATTGCTTTCTCATTTGTTTGTTTTGTTTATTATCTTTACAGATTAGAAATGGCCAGCTGTAATTTCTGTGTGAGTTACGGACAAAAAAAGAAACTGTTGTCTGTATCCTCTTCAGGACCTGAAGAACTTCTCCAGAATTTGAAGCCCAAGATTGAGTCCAAGTTTTCTCTCGGCAATCAGGCATACACCATGAAACTGAAACTGGAGCAATTTCAGACATATGTTGATATAGATGAAGATGACATGGATGATGTTAAGTTGTTGCAAAATGGTGGTAGCATTATTCTAGAGCAAATTATCACCAATATGGAGCCATCATTGCAGAGTCCACAGAGATCACCAGCAACTGTCGATGCTACACCATCAGCAGACGGTCTTCATCTCCAGTGCTCTACCTCATCAGATGTGTCAACTTCTCCATCTGACAAAGATGCTAGGGGGCCAGCACAGTCACCCTCACTGAAAGTTAAGGTAATACTACTTAGGTAATTTTCAGATATTGAATTGTGACCATAGTACAGCTATGAACTTGGTAAAAGTTGCATGTAAAAACTTGTTTTCATAATTTGAGGTAAATATAGAATGTTAAAGCCATCTCTAAAGTGTTGGGAGCCCCAATAGAACTACACTATATATTGTAGGTACACATGCATGTAAGCTAGTCTGATGTAAGAAAAATATGGCTGTTGGTATAACAAAATAATGAGTAAATAAAAATTAAAAAAAGTAAATACAGTAAATGCAACAATTTCAAATAAACTGCTTCTCAATAAATTCAGAGAATAAGAATACTGTATTACATCATGTACTGTACAGCTAACTAGCATATCTGTTGAAGTTTAGTAATTAATTGGCGAACTATAAGGATCTCCCGTAAATATGCGCATTTAATTTTGTGCAAAGGAATCAATTTTAAAATGTTTTATCAAATGGACTGTTGGAATAGAAGTAAATAGATAATTAGCTTTCTGGCCTCATTTTAATGACAAATTTCTGAATATGTCTAATACATTAGCAGGCTTCATGTAGTGGTCGTACTTGTCAAAAAGGAAAGGAAAACATTGTAATTATATGTCTCCTTTGTTCTCTTCAATCTCAGGGTTTTGATGTGAGAGAAATGGTAAAAAAGCACCCCCGGGGACCCCTCATAGAGGCGGAATACGCAACAAACCAGACCATCACTACGGAAACGAGGCATTTGCTGACAACAATTGTGGCAGCTGAGATGGTCAAGATCTATTCATAGTAAGTAATGAAATGGCTGGGAAATATAAAGGTCCACTTCAAAATAAAAACAAATTGTTAGCATCTATATAATGTAGTAGCATCCTAATCCTTGAAGCACTGAATTGTATGCTTTAGGGTTTAGGATGCATAGAAAGAAAAAGATACTTGTGCCGTTTAATTTGCATTATAGTGCATCATGATGGCCACAGGTTATTTTTTCAGTCATGTCTGTATATCATCTCACATAAAAAATGCAATACAATCAGAAATGTAAAATTGAAACATATTTTTGAACAAGTATACATACAAAGTACACTGTATATTTTGTGGTATGCTTACTGGACATGCCAGCAGGGGTAATTTGTTTATGTATGAGTGTATACATGTATTGGGCTGTGCAAGCTCTAGGAAAAGTGTCATCCTCTCCGTTCAGGACTGTTGAAGTTACTTTCGCTTTAAAAACTGTTCATGAAATTCATGTCATGAAATGAATTTAACCTTTTTTCATGTCATACTTGTGGACATTTTATCACAGCATTATATACTGCTGAGTAAAGAATGGAGATGTTGATTCTTGGAGCTATTAAGCTCTGAGGTGAGTGACAAGCTCATTAGTGTTAAAATGTGTCTGTTTTCAAAAATATCTGCCATTATTTTTAATTAGACTGTGACTATATAGTTTATTACCCATTTTGTACATTCAGCTACCCGACTAGGGAAGAGAAGATTACGGTGGCAAAGAGCATCATCACAGCATATCCCAGTCTGAGGTCAACCTCATCAAGATATCCTTATGTAAGTATTTTTTGTAATTTTTTCTCTAAGTGCTTTACTTTCATCAGGCATTTCTGTCAATTTTCTGAGGGGGGAATCTGCATGATTCCTTTTGCAGTACCTACATTTGACACCTTACTGGATTCATTTTTTCCAGCAAAACATCTCATTCTCATGGATTCCACTAATTTAAACATGTTTGATATATTTTTTTTTTTCGGTGGGGGGGGGGGGGGGGGAAGGGGGTGTCCATGCATATATTCCTGGTGTATCTTGTAGAGTAAATAAATGGTTTATTGACCCTTTATACACACTTAAAATATTCGCAAGTAGAATGTTCACATGCTCTCTTCTCTTCTTTGCAGCATTTCCCACGTTCCAGGTGTTTTACCTAATTTATGATGAACCTGCATAAGTTATTATTTGCTGTCATCCTTCAACACTTTCTCCCAGTTTTATTCTCTATTCACGATCCTGGTGCTCTTTAACTAGAGAATGGGTGGTTACGATTGTACGATCCTGGTGTCTCTTGTTGAGGAGATGGGTGGTTGAATATCCATACATCCCTACTTTGATTTTTATGTCACATTTTTCTCTCTTATTATTTTCTATCATCTTCTTATCTATTTATCCAAGTTTTATTCTCTATTCACGATCCTGGTGCTCTTTAACTAGAGAATGGGTGGTTACAATTGTACGATCCTAGGTGTCTCTTGTTGAGGAGATGGGTGGTTGAATGGCACACATCCCTGCTTCTTTAGCTCACATCTTCACCCTCACCATTCATTGCCTTAATCTACATGTATCTGTCACTGCGTGTCTTTGTCGCATTCTTCTTTTTTTTTCATTCCTGATTTTCTCTCTAGGCAATCAATGTGCCCTTTATCTTGAGAATTGTTTAACTGTGTACCGGTACTATTATATGATCTGGGTGTCGTTGTTGTAGTAATCGTTTAATGGCCAAATGTCACCAAATTAATGCCTCGATCCTTACATCCTGCTATGTTTTCTTTCTTTTTTTGAGGATATCTGGTATGATGAAACTGATTCCTCACGTGGCTATTTGAGCACAAAGCTCAACACAATGAGGAGAAGTCTCCCACAAGAACTCCAGCAGCGCCCGCGAACAGGGAAATATGCTGGTTTGGTGAAAGCTCCCAAGAAGGAGGAACTCAAGCGAACGTATCAGCAGTTGGAAGTGGTAACTTCAGAGGAGGAAGCAGAACTAGTCCACTTTTGCAAGCGCGCTTCTGTGGATAGCAGGGATGAGGTCCTGGAGGGTATGCGAAAGACATTTCAGAATAGGAGAAACTGGATTGCCGAGACCATGCCTAGTGTCATCCAAATCTTGGAACGCTACCCAAGATTTCAAGATACACCAACAGTTGTAAGTTTTTAATGTATCACTGATGTAATTATATCTGGGTTCATAGTCCTTGCACAATCAGTAGAAAAGGGTGCTGTTTTTTTAAAACAATAATTCTCTTTTTTTGTCCTGCCTGAACAACATTCACGGAGAGGTGATCACCAACTGTGTATGTCCGTCCGGTTAAAGTTTTGAAAACAATTCCTGATTTCCTTTGCGATTCCAAGTTTTATTAAACGCAAGATCAGGCAAGGTTGATCAACCCCCTTGTCTGAATGTGGGATTACATGTACAAAGAAATATTTCATGACTCCCAAAAGCTTAAGTATAAATAGAGATGTATCAAAGAGCACCCCAAAGAAGGCGGTAAATTTGTCTTCCTTTCATGAAGGAAAGCAGAATCCATCCATTTGACAGAATTGTTTATTTAAGTGATTTCCTTGTAATATAGGATGAGAAAGGATTTTTACCCTATATATAAAACATTCATAGGTCTTCATTTGTGTACTGGGGAAATATTAATATCTTTATCTCGACTGGTGTAGCTTCCAATTTTAGCCATGATGAACAACAGAAATTGGCAAAATAAAATCTTGCAATTAACCAAATGCTACGGGTAATACAAAGCATCTGCAATATATACACCTTTCAGTGTATTGATTACTCTCAATACAAAACAATGGATATTATGATAAAGTCACTCATGATTCAGTAGATTTATTCAGCAAGTAATATGAAATGTGTACCAAATATTCATGTCATTGCAGGTGCAACAGGAATTCAAGCTGCTGTTACCAGAGGCCACTGCAAAACTCATTAGCAAGTGGGAGACAAGATTCATGCAGAGCATCCTCCACATTTGCAAGATGTCCCGGCTTCCCAAAATACAAGCCTTGATGAAGGACTTGTATCATCCAGCTTCTGAGTCTGGTGACCAGTATGAACCATCTGATGGTAAGAACAAGTGCTCATAATAAATATCCTCCAGTTAAACAAATAGATCCTGCCTGTATAGTGGATCTACACATGGAAACACTGAGTCAATTTACAAGGCAAATTTAACAAAATGGCAGACTCCATTTTGGGGCAGGAAGCTGATTTTCTTACTTGATTACATTCAGTAGCAAACTCACATTGCTGAAATTGTGGAGTGTTTGTATAATTCTTAAGATGGTCTGTCAGGACACACTATTTTGTTTCATGGGGAAAGTGCCTCTTAAAATAATTTTTTCTTCAGTTATTAGAATTGCATGTATTGCACAATATTGCTATGGCAATTTGCCAACCCTTGTCATTTGTTCAAACTAATTTTCTGTCCTAGAGCTACTTTTGCAGATTGTATCTTAACCTTATAATTTTTGCTTGATTGTTGTATTCAAGGGGAGATGTCACTCTACGCTTTACTGGGTGCTGTGTACCTCCTTCCATCTAATGCAGCAAAAAGGACATCCTTGGCTGATGCAGTGCAGTACTTCCTGGTGACAAGACCGGTATGTTTGCAATGTGCATGTAGTCTTATTCCAATCTTCTATGAGGAGTGAAGGATGTTAAGTAATCATTCTATCATGCGCGATGAATTCATGAAATGGTTTCATTTTTATGAGCTCTTCTATCATTTCTTTTTTTGTCTTCAAATTTCTGGAAATTGTTTATAGTCCACTTGTTCTTCATGAGATTTCCATACATTAACAATAACAATCAATCATGTATAATTTTCTTTTATTGTGATGCTAAAATGGACTTTCCTGTTGCACCCATTAAAGCAACAATAAATACTCTCGAAAATACATACAATTCAGTATTTCTTGTCTTTGAATTTAGATTGTGCTTTGACAGAAAAACATTTTCAACAAATCATTAAAAAATAATTTAGAAGAAATCTGCATATTATTTGCACATTTGTAAATATTTGAACCTTGGAGAAGGCCTGCCAATGCTAAAATGATGTTCATTTTTATTTCTCATCCAGCCTGGCACCAGCGTGGAATCCTTCATCAGAGAGCAACGCAAGGATGGAAAACTCAAAAGGAGCCAACCGTACCTGCTGGGAACGGGAAGTCGTCGTCTACCAACCCAGTTCTTTGTCATCATTGACGAGGAGGCAATCCCCTGCTGTGGAGACATCACCTCAGCTGTGGACGTACTGTACAAGCTGCACTTTGTCTTCAATATCGAATACGCCACCGAATTGAAGGCATTCTATGCATTTCTTGACCACTTTGTATACGAGGTTGGTTTGCCAAAAGTTGTTATCCCAGCTCGTGCTAAAGAGCTAATGGCAAGCATCAAGGCTCTTTCCAACAAATAGCTGCCAATCAATTGACGAGGTATACAGTGCATATCCAAAAAGTTTACCCAACCTTGGTAGCTTCATATAAAAAAAGTTACAATCTTTGTGGTCATTAAAGGGGAATTTACCTCAAAAAACATTTGTCTTTGACCAGATAGACAATTCTGAGCCCTTTCTGGAAAGCCTAGGACATTGAATGTTTTATAAGAGCATTACGTGAGCTATGATGGTACATGTTGTAATGCACAAAGGGAAACATTTGTTGATTTTTTTCACAGGCACACACAAAGACTCTGAAATTCTGCAATGAGTTGGACCTATACAGGTTTAGACTTCTAATTCTCTGTTCACGAATTTGGCGTCATTTGTATGGTAGATTATCAGTAGGGGTGCACGCTCAACTTGGGAGAATCTCTCCCAAATTGGAGGTCAAAATTTGGTTCTAAACAAGAGATTCTCTCCCAAATTGGAGAGCACTTTTTCATAAAGCATTGTGTCGGTCTAGGGTTACATTTGCCGGTGATGAAAATGTGTTCATTGGATTCTTCGACTCAAATTATTTTGTCTCACTGTCTACTTCAAAATGTCACCTTCTACTTCTTGAGTAATTTAAGATTTGCTATGTTAATCCCCAGAGCCCGTGCATAGACTTACATGTTAAAGGGGCAATTAATTTTGTGCAGGATATTTTCATCATCATTTTTGTTAATTAGCTGCATGATAATGAAGTTTTTATTTACAATTATTTATCAAATTGTAATCATTAATTAATAAATCAATCATCAGTACAAAAAATAGCCAAATCATCAATGAATTTATGAATTAATGAGAATTATGATTTATCTACTAAACATATGAAAAATTCAGTTTCTGAGTCATTTGTAAGTTTTCACTAGTCTAATCTGAAGATTATCATCTTAGATAATATTTTTGTCAATTTCTAAATGTTGTGGAAACCTAAAGTAGACTACATCTCTTAATAAATGAGATTGTTCTAAAATGTCAGCTGTAAATTTATCTATCTGCATCCTGATATGACAACATTATTGTAATTCTGTTACAAAACTTACAATGTAAATTTGATATTTTGCAGTTAGAATATTGCACCACAATTTATTTGTACATTTATGAAAGAAAAATAAATAATTCCAGAACTTTTGAATATGCTCATTGTAAAGTAATTGCTAATATAACTACGGTATATCAAACTTTGGTTCTAAACAAGAGATTCTCTCCCAAATTGGAGAGCACTTTTTCATAAAGCATTGTGTCGGTCTAGGGGTACATTTGCCGGTGATGAAAATGTGTTCATAATTGGATTCTTCGACTCAAATTATCTTGTCTCACTGTCTACTTCAGAATTTCACCGTCTACTACTTGAGTAATTTAAGATTTGCTATGTTAATCCCCAGAGCCCGCGCATAGACTGACATGTTATAGGGGGCAATTAATTTTGTGCAAGATATTTTCATTATCAGTTTTGTTAATTAGCTGCATGATAATGAAGTTTTTATTTACAATTATTTATCAAATTGTAATCATTAATTAATAAATCAATCATCAGTACAAAAAATAGCCAAATCATCAATGAATTTATGAATTAATGAGAATTATGATTTATCTACTAAACATGACAAATGTGTAAGTTTTCACTATTCTAAACTGAAGTTTATCATCTTAGATAATATGTTTGTCAATTTCTAAGTGTTGTGGAAACCTATATTAATTAGACTACATCTTATTTAATGAGATTAATTGTTCTAAAATGTCAGCTGTAAATTTATCTATCTGTATCCTGATATGACAACATTATTGTAATTCTGTTACAAAACTTACAATGTAATTTTGATATTTGCAGTTAAAATTTTGCACCAATGTTCATTTGTACATTTGTGAAAGAAAAATAAATAATTTCAGAACTTTTGATTCTGCTCATTGTAAAGCAATTGCTATAACTATATATTTTGTTTGTGTGTGTGTGTGCGTGCGTACGTACGTGTGTGTGCGCGTATGTGTGTCTGTGTGTTCTCATCACCATTTCCAGCCCTTTGAAAGGGTCTTTCAACACTCTAATATGGTCAAAACCGCATTCAATGTCATTTTACCCCATTGAAAAGGGTATAAAATAAGCACATTCAACACTTTCTCCAGCACTTTAATAGGGTTGCATTTTCAACATTTTAATAACGTCATAATCACATTTAACAGGGTAATTTACCCCATTCCGAAAAGGGTACAATCCAGCGTTTTTTTCAGCACTATTATAGTGCTGTATATTTAACATTTCAAAAAGGGTAAAACAGCATTTAAGACGCTGTCACTCCTCGCCCCTTTTTAAAATGGTGAATCCAGCACTGAAAAGGGTGGATCCAACATTTCATTTTTAAGAGTGTAGGCATACAAATTCTCGAGAGAAAACTAGCTGGAAATCATCTTCACAGACAAGCAATACTCAAATTGGCAACTATGAAACTGGCTGCCCTGGATGTCCATACATGCCAACATTTGAAAATCAGAAATCTGTACAAATTATGCTATTTAAAAAAAAAGAGGAACAATCCTAACTCTCCTATTCAATACTACAGACAAATTTGTACAGGAAGAGGAACACCTGCATTAAAATGATAATTATCTTCTCCCAAAAAGAGGAATGTTCCTCTTTAATCTGAACAGTTGGCATGCATGGATGTCTAGCTCAATTATTCCCTTTGTTGCTCATCACTCATCTACTTTGTATTATATATTTTCAACCAAAATCATTTGGTCTGTATCATTACGGTTGCTTTCCTATCAGAAGGGGACAAGCACACGTTACCGGTGAAAACAGCAACATTGAATAAAATTACAGAAAATCACAGGGAAATTACGGAAACAGCAAACATTTTTTGCACTAACACATTTTGAGAAATTTCCAAACTTGTTTGTTTTGATGGCTGAATTGATATAAGCTGTTACTGTTAACAATATGGGATTGAAATATTTTGTAATATATAATATTTATGTCTGTATTAAAGTAAACAGACAAACAAATATTTTAAAAATACATTTGGAATGCACTTTTCTTCAATATGTACATTTGGTGCCTCCACATTTATTTGAACGGTTGGGCACACAACAATACTACTTTTAGTTGTCAAAATTTGATTAATTAAATTGAACTTGATTCTACAGGAATCTTTTCCCTGTCAGTACCAGAAGCCTGATAAAATATATTTTTTATTTCTCATTTCAATATCTTTCATATTTAATTACTGTATTTTTTCTTCTTCCTGGGGGAGGGGGGGGGGCATAATCACTCACCTCCAGGGAAATCTGATGTGTCATCTACACCCGTCTGCCTCTGCTTTGGAGATAAGACCTTATACTCCTCTTGCTGCACATGGGGTATTAATGAGAGAGAAAACCCAATTAGAAATATCAAATATTTGCATAGAACTCTCAAATCACGTCAAGTATACGAGGACGTGGTTTGAGTGACAAGGCCAATTTGAGCAAGCTTATTCAAGCTTTGATTTGGATGCTTGTGAACGATTGATCGAAATCGCTCGCACAGACTAATTATGCATTGAAAAAGTAAGATAAAAGATCAACAACATTGCAATGACTCTAAATTTGTGAAATTGTAACCTTCTCATTTACAAGAATTTACATGTATCACAGATAAGCGTTGTTAGTGTACTGTAAGTTATTATCCATAATATCAGTTAGGTATATATATTCATTTTTAAAGGGGAAGTCCACCCTGATTGTAAGTTGGTTTTTTGTAGAAGCACAAAAACCAGAGGCAAAGATCAATGAAAGTTTGAGAAAAATTATATTAAAGGTAAAGACCAGTTATGGTCATGCGATTGCATTGTGAAAGAAACATTGTGGAATCAATCAGAAAAGGTTGCTCATCTAGCATATAAGTATTGGTGTGTACTGCAAGGTTCTGTAATCATCAACATGATAAGAAATTTAGCCCAGTCTTCGTAAAGTTACAAGCACTGTACACAGAAAGATGTATATGGGACTATATGCACACGTGCGCGACCCGTGTGTTTATCTCTCACAGACCATAGATAAACTAATTTACCAAATATATCAATTAGTAGGCGGTTTCCTGGGAAATTTTTTATCATCATGTAGATGCATAAAAGTCAAAACATATTCTTTCACATGATTGGTAATAAGAGCTTCCCTTTCAATTTTTTAAATTGGGGCGTTTCCAATACTGGTCTTTACCTTTGAATATAGAAAGTTTTGGATTTAAATATTTGCAATCGATCAACACAAATTGGCATCATCTGAGATGCATCTTGCCAACACCCCTCCCATTTGCTCCCTAAAAAAAATAATATCATACATGCACTCTGTATATCATCATTACAAATATGTTTTTACACAGCCTCTGCATAAAAGAAATCTATTCCTTCACAAAAAAATGTATGGAATTTTCGGTTCAGAGCAAATGGGAGAGGAGCACATAAGATATGTCACAGCATTACCAATTTGTATTTGATTGATAACAACGTCTAAACTTTAAAACTTTCTTGGTTTTTTTATAAATCAGATTTTGCTCAAACATTCACTTAATTACTTCTCCTATTTTCTACATTTACTAAAACCAACTAAATATCAGGGTGGACTAACCCTTAAAGGGGCTGTAGCATGAC